>CAJNDT010000213.1:659504-780412 GCA_905221615.1 Symbiodinium sp. CCMP2592 | reverse complement strand
GCACCAGCGGTGGGTTTTCAACTTCGACGCTGAGGCATCGACAGAGTTTGGAGTGCGGGAGTGTGCATTTGAGGGTTCCTTTAAGGGTTACTTTGTGGGTGTTATCGTCGTGTTGTTGGGCGCGCGGTACACAACAGCAGTATCATAAGGATGCCCAGGGGGGTAGGGAGGGGGTAGGGGGCCTTAATACCTACAATAAAGACTTAATAAGGCCTAGTTGAGGAAGTATAGTCCCCCACCCCCCTCCCCCGTACCCCCCTAAGGGTCCCCGTGGTTTGCAGTGCCACTCGGAACTGCGTGCACCCACAGCCCGGATAAGGGGCCGCGTAGGGCTGCGGTCAAGGCTTCGAGACCTCAATTCAAAGACTTCACCCTAACCCTAAATCCTAGACCCCAAATTCCAAACCCCACTTGTACTTCCGAAATTCTCCTAACAACCCTAAACCCCAATTAACCCCTGACCCTAAACGGTTTCGAGCTATCGAACTTCCGGGTTTTGGAGTGAATTCCTGAACCCCTACACCCCAAACCCTAGGCTCGGAAACTCTCCGGCAGGCTCCAGAATACCACGGGATGCCGATCAGCTCGAGAGAAGCCGGGCCTCAAAAGCAGGGTGTGGGGGTTTAGGGCCAGTCTTCTGTCCAGATTCTATCGGGTTTTATGGTGGTTCCATGGGGTTTTCTGGGGTTCGTTGGGTTTCGCAGGCCGTTGTCGTTTCCTTATTCCGAAAATGGGGGACGTTAATTTAAAACCCAAAATAGTAGGATCGAAATCCCAAAATAGTAGGATCCTTATTATAAGGACCCCAACATAAGGTACCCCTAATTTTCGGAAACTCCCGAACCCTAGACCCTAAACCCTGCAGATTGCACTTAAAAAAACCCTGCAGATCCTTGATTGAAACCCTTACAGAAAACCTTAAAGGATTCCTTTCAGGTTATAGGCCCTGGGCTTCTAAATCAGGTTCCTACATTACCCAAGCTACTCTTGGGTCTAGAAGTTCCCAAACCCTAAACCCTTTGTAGAACCCTTATAGATCCCTTAAGGGAAGCCTTATAGATCCCTTTAAAGGTACCCCGAATTTGGGGAAACTCCCCAGTTCCTTGGCGAGAGCCCAGGAAGTGAACTTGCTATCACCTGGTATCGACTGGACCTTCACCTTCAGGCGCCTTGGACGCAGTGCAAGAACTCAGACCCCCTTTGGAGGATCCAAAAAGTAGATCCCTTAATGGGGGCTCCTATAAAGTACCATGAGTAGTGTAGGGCCGCAAATTGGGGGATCTACTTTCTAGATCCTCCCGGGGCTCTGGGAAGGTGTGGTTTAGGGTTTGGGGTTTAGCGTTTTGGTTTTCGGGGGTTTTGGGTTTGAGGGTTGAGGGGTTCAGGGTTTTAGGGTTTAGGGGTCTGGGGTCGTAGGATTTATGGGTTCAGGGTTTGGGGTGTGTTTTGGCATAGCGTTATCCTGGCTTGTCAGTATGGCGAGCTTGCAAGATGACTGAGCCCGAAATTGAACCTGACCGAGCGATCGCAATTTATTTCAAGGCTCTCAGAAGTAGGTCCGTGTTGATCAAATTAAACCCTAAGCCTTAAACCCTAAACCCTAAACCCTATACTGCGTACCTTGTTCAAGCACCTTACGTCTGCGGTCTATGCAGGACGAAGATGCCTGCTGATTACACAAAGCTTGCCCGACGGATTTCACAGGCATAGTTAGCACAACTTCTGTCCCTTCCGGTAGCATGGAGATGGTCTTTGGGGCAGAGAAGACCAGCCCCAAGGTGACACCGCGGTTTAGGGTTTAGGTTTTAGGGTTTAGGATGCTGCATTCATTGATGCTGTTGCGAACCTTACAGCTTACTATAGGGGCCTAAATAATTGCCAATAGTATTGTGGGGCTTCCTTACTATAACTATAGTATACTGGGCCCCAAAACGCTATTCTAATTATTAAGGCCCCTACATTACGGTTCCATACTTGCCAACCTCATGGCCCTCACCGCCAAGCCCTGCATCATCGATCCCACAGACCTTAAGTTCCACACCCTTGACTTGAAATCCTGAAGTCCAAGCTCTAAACACGGTTTTAGGGTTTAGGGTTTAGGGTGTAAGGTTTAGGGTTTAGGGTTAGACTCCAAAGCCCTACAAACCCAGATCACAAACCGCTAGCTTGTCAAGCAATACTGATGAAAATCCGGAACTGAGGCACGACAGCGATTTCTACAAGCCCTACTACGCCTTGGGCGAGCATTCGGAGCCCAGCACCTTGCAGGAGGGGGCTTTGGTTTAGGGATTATTGGGTTTAGGGTTTAGGGTGCTCTTGTGGAGTTCGCAAAGCGTTTCAGCAGAGTTTTGATCGGGTTCTCTGACGTTTGGGGTAGCAGCAATGACAACAAGGGCCGCTAGTATTGCCATGACGATGGTGATGATAAATGATAAATGAAGACGATGGCACAAATCACTATCGCAATTATCGTCATCTTCATTGTCGTTTCTCTACCCTCTTTACTTTGTCGAAGGCTCGTGTAACAATTGCAAGTAGGGGTGCTACAACGCCAACGGCAACAACTGTTGCTGTTGCTACTACTACGACTACTGCTGCTAATTACTGCTACAGCTACTGCTACTGCTACTCCGACTCCTACTCCTATTCCGACTCCTACAGCTACTACTGCTACTGCTGCGGCCACTGGTACTCCTACAGCTACTGCTGCTCATACTGCTACTGCTACAGCTACTGCCACTACTAGTACTCCTGCTACTACTACTACTACTACTACTACTCCTCCTCCTCCTCCTCCTCCTCCTCCTCCTCCTCCTCCTCCTCCTGCTGCTGCTGCTGCTGCTGCTGCTGCTGCTGCTGCTGCTGCTATTCCTACTACTGCCACTCCTACTCCGACTCCTACTCCTACTCCTATCCCGACTCCTACAGCTACTGCTACTGCTACTCCTACTGCTCCTCGTACTGCTGCTGCTCGACTTCTGCTGCGGCAAACACGATTGCTGCAGTGGCCAGCGGTGTTCGAAGGATAGCAAAATTCGTGTCGCGGTGTTGGGATTAGGGCTTCGTGGGATCTGCTAGTTTTCAGGTTTTGAGGCCTTGGAGCTTTAAGATGTTTTAAAGCTTTGGGCTGTCGGCATGTCGTGTTTTACGGGTTGAGGCTTCAGGGCTTAGGGTTTAGGCTTTAGGGTTTGAAGGGTTGAGGCTTTAGGGTTTAGGGTTTTAAGGGTTCCAAGCCACACCATCTTCAAGAGTTGCTTTCAGTCGGGTGCAAATATAGGGGCCCTAAATAGTTGCCAATGCTTTTTTGGGGCTTCGTTATAATAGTTATAGCATAATTTATCCCAAAGCCTTAGTCTAATTATTCAAGCCCCTATATTCAACCTTTAATCTGTGAGCATGACTAGGCGAGCTCAATGTATTTAAGACTCCTAAACCATGATCGACCCATACGATGCACCGTAACAGGTTAGAGTCCCGGAGTAAAGCCTGCATCTGTTCTAAAAAGCATCCTAAGCCCAAAACCCTCGAGCCTCAAAAGAAGCTCTTTGGAGGTGCCTTCTGCATCCAACAAGAGCATGCTCCTGCTCTGGTTCGTGAGCAATTGTGGAGGCAAGCGGAGAGAGGCTCGGTTGGGGGCTTGGGGGTTCAGGGCTTCAGATTTACGCATCCTGTGTTGTGATTTTGTGCGCTTAGTGGCTCCTGTAGTCTAGGATGTTCGAGGCCGAGCCCTTTTCCTTTTGAACCGACCAGTAAACCTGTAAATTCCCCCTGTAGTTATTTTGAAGTAGAGAGACCACTGTGATAACGGCTTAGAGCGCTTACCCAGGAGGTACTTATACCCATACGTGTAGCTGAACACAAAGGAGCGTGTCATGACGGCCACGACCACCACGATCAAGGCGACCAAGACGACCAAGCCACGACCTAGCGACGACAAATCCGCCACGACCAAGCCGTCACGACCAAGCCACGACCGCGAACACGACCACCAGAACCGCCAGGACTAAACTAAACCCTAAACCTTTCTCCCTGGCCCCAAGGCTTTGTTTCCGGTTTGCAAGAAGGAGACGGTCTCGACCCCAACAGTACGACGTTTTCGTGCTTTGTTGTGTCATAGTGGCGTGTCGTTGCTGGTTACTGGTGGAAGTCCCGGGCTGGCTTCGTTCGTCTCGTACTTATACAGTAGCCAAGTCAAGCTTCTGAATGTTCAACAGAATGAGAGGGCGAGACACCTGAATGCATGCACGCATGCAAACAGTATCCACCCACTTGTATGTATATGTCTTTCCGATCATGCTGTGACCACGGTTGGGCGCAGGAGATCGACCATAAAGATGCCTGCATCCCCGCCTTGGCAAGTGCACCGTGCGCCGCGAGACTCGTCCGTCTCGGGTTTCTCGGTGCCGGTGGCTTGGGGCACGTTTCCCTCGTGAAATCGAGGGAAGCGGGGCGAAGGTCGCCGTGAAGTGGGTCCAGAAAGCCATGCTTCAGACCCATGGAAAGGAGTCTTGGCGTTGGGCAGTTCAAGCATTTCTTGGCCAACGAAGCTTGCAAAAGGCCCTACGCCTGGCGAGAGCAAAGCGCCGGCCAGATTCTGGAGTTAGCCTTTGTGACGCGCCTGCATGCTGGCAGCGCCAAGCTGAAGTAGAGGTCTGCATCTATCCGATCATGCTGTGACCACGGTTGGGCGCAGGAGATCGACGATAAAGATGCCCGCATCCCCGCCTTGGCAAGTGCACCGTGCACCGGGAGACTCGTCCGTCTCGGGTTTCTCGGTGCCGGTGGCTTGGGGCACGTTTCCCTCGTGAAGATCGAGGGAAGCGGGGCGAAGGTCGCCGTGAAGTGGGTCCAGAAAGCCATGCTTCAGACCCATGGAAAGGAGTCTTGGCGTTGGGCACTTTTGGCCCGACCAACGAAGCTTGCAAAGGCCCTACGCCTGGCGAGAGCAAAGCGCCGGCCAGATTCTGGAGTTAGCCTTTGTGACGCGCCTGCATGCTGGCAGGGCCAAGCTGAAGTAGAGGTAGAGATAGATAACTACCATAGACAAATACTGCATGGTTGTAACTGTTGTCACGCCAGGGTGACGCTCGAAGAAGACGTCATGCTACCTTGCAAAAGCAGCCGGCACAGTGCTTTGTGTGCCTTGCAGATCCCTCTGCTGGTTTGCGGGGTTTCATCCGCCTGTAGGCAGTGAAGTTCATCGCAACGCTGCAAGCGGACGAACGTCTCGGCTTCGTTTTCGAGGCGGGTGTTTACAACTCTGACATGCTTCATAGTCGGCATAATGCAAGACAGGCGATGGCAGGAGATCTGCATGCGCTGTTTTGGGCGAACCCCCTTTCCGGAGCCACGACCTTAGTCGTCTCGGATGGCTTCAGGTAGGTCAAGGGTTTGCATTTCAAGCAGCGTGGACCACATCCGGTTCTAGTTCGGATGCCTTGTGGCCGGGAATTTTGGCCATGTCCACGAACGCGGAATTCTTCACCGCGCTGGGGCTTCAGAGTTGTGGCCACTCCCATGCGTGCTTTGCTTCACTGCGGTGTTGCTGAGGACATCGAAGCAGCTTCCGGAAAGAACTACCTCACGGCTGCACGTGTTCATCCTGCAAGTCAACGGTCGACGGCGCAATCAAGCTTGGGCAGAATAAGTTCCTGACAACGCGAAAAAGAAGGATACAGGGCCTCGCAAATTGCGAAGCATGCAGGGTCCGCCAAATTGTGACGGATGCAGGGTCCAGAACAACCAAAAAACACCACAGGCCCCAGGTTTTAGTGTATCTCACATGTGCCTGACATTCTCGTCCAGAAATTGTGAAGGATACAGGGCCCGGCAAATTGTGAAGGATACAGGGTCCGCCAGATTGTGATGGATACGCCCGCCCCCGTCAGAGCAAAGATCGTCGGGTTTAAAGGTATGACAAACGGATGTATGTGTATACATACATAGATACATACGTACGTATGTAGGTGTGTATGTATGTATGTGTATAGACATATGTGTATATCTATGCCTATTTTACGGTTCGTTTTGGGGTATCCACTAAAGTACCTCGCTCATAGCAAGCGTAGCCAGCGCCGCGATAAGGTCACAGCGTCCCCTATAGTGACATTTTAAAGCCCCAAACCCATAAGCCGCCGGTGCCCGAGGCCTTAGGACCTAGGCCTTGCACTTTGGAGCACCTGCAGGTGTTCCGCTCGTTGGCCTCCTTGCTGCCCCCCGAAAAGGCACCGCGCCTGGTTCAGGGTGTAATACACCAACACTGAGTGTTGGCACACCCTGCACGATGTGGCCCAGTGAACCCTGCTCGTATTTGTCATTATAGACTATAGACAAGATCCCGATACCGCCAATCTGGGGTCGTAGATCCTGAGACTAAACACTGAACCTGAAACCGTACTGCGGGTGGAAATACTGTCTTTTACTCCTGTAACAGATCCTCAAGACCTCAACCGTAAGCACCCGAAACCCCAAACCCTGCACCCCAAGATCGATTTCAAAACCTTGAGCTCTTTGTCTACAAGCGTTTACGTATCAACGCCTGAGGGGAAGGTCTACATTTTTTTCTGGCGTGCGCTCTTTCGAAAACCGTTTTGTGCTACGCGTTGGATCTTCGTAAAACTCATCAAGCCCTCATGCGACGTTGTCAGCCCTAAATCTTGCGGTGAACAGAACCCCTCTTCAACCCTTATGGAGCGCTTGATATTAAACCTTTTTCCATTCGATACCTCGATTGAAGGTCTAGCGGGTGAGATGACGTTGCATTCCTATATCTTCACCTTAAACCTAAACCGTCATCCCCAAATATTTTCCAAACCGCTACAACCCAAACCCCTAGTTTCACGCTTCAGCCCTAAAAACCCGTACCTAAATCCCGAAACCAAGCCCCTGATGAAGCCCCTCCTCCCTGAACCTTGAGGTGCAGGTCTGCGGCGGGTGCTTTTTTGCTAATAAGGAATGAAAAGCCAAAAGTCAGCTCTCAACATTATACCCGGAATGAAGCCCTCAATCTGCGCATGTTCAGACCTAGACTTACTTTAAGTATAATTCTTAAACCCGAGGGCCTAAAGATCAGGTACATGTTACTAAACTAAACCCTAAACCCCCAAACCCTGAACCTTAACCCTAAACCCTAAACCCCCCGAACCCTGAGGTGAAGGTCTACGGCGGGTGCGGGGAGAGGCATCCCTGCGGCCGCTCTGTGTTTCAGAACACGGATTGCCTCGCTGAGCACCTCGATCTTACAGATTGGTTTTCTTGGAAAAAGAAGAAAACATAACAATGATAGTAAGAATAAGGATAATAATCCTAGTACTAATAACAATAACAATAAGAATAATGATAACAATAATGAAAATGAAAATGAAAATGATACTGATGAGAAGAACAACCACGTAGTCCATAATGGCTTTATAATTCGGGATTTTGGATTGGTTTTGTGCAGTTTGATAGAGCTTCATCGGGTTTTGTAAGGAAATGGACGGTGCAAGGATTTCGCAGGGGCCTGTTCGTAGCTTGGGGTTCCTGGCTTCTGGCGGTCGGAGGTACCCTCAACCCAGAATCTGTACGAAAGGTTCAGGGTTGAGGGTTTATGAGTGGCAGTAGGAGCCACCAAGCCCCTGAACCCAAAACTTCCTAAACACAACCCTAAACCTCTGCAGAGGAGAAGGTGCCTAAAAAACACAACCCTAAACCCTTAGCATTGCATTATGGGCCTTGCAGTTTTCTAGAGCAATCTCAGAACCCTTTTCTAATTCTTGCTTCGCAAGAGTTTTGGGAAGCCCAATGAAACCCCAAACCCTGAACCCAAGCCTAATATAGAGGCCGAAATAGTTACCAATTTTGTTGTTGGGGTTCCTTACTATAGTTATGACATAAAGGAGCCCAAAACCCTAGTCTATTTATGAAGGCCCCTACAGTAGACCCTGAGGGGTCCAAGCATTCGAAAAGTTTTCGCGGAGGACTTCCCTCCCGTCAGCTTTCGAGAGCCCTGAAAGACAGAATAAGGCTTCGCACAAACACACGCTTTAAAGGGGGGTTTATAGGCTTCGCTGTAGGGGGATTGATGCGTAGAAGAGGGTTTCAGCGTACATTCTAGTAGAACCACTTACCCAAAACAGAGACTAGAAGGTGGTATTCAGTCAATGTATGCAGACCTCCGTATTATACTATTCAGAGCCATCTTTAGAGCTATCCTCAGGTAAAATCCTAAACCCTAGAAGCTGCCCGCACCCTGTAATAGTGGTATAATAGGAATATAATAGGGCCCTACTATAATCCTTATAGTCACTATTACAGGGTGGGGGCAGCTTCTAACCTAAACTAAAATCCCCAAATTTTGACTTCGGTCTTCGCTATCGCAAGTACTGCCAGGAGTAGTCTTGGTATCGCCTTTCTTCGCAATTGTCATTGTCTGGTATGACGGTCCGTGCAAGGAAGCCCTAAACCCCAAACCTAGACAAGAAGCTTTAAAAGACCAAGCCCAAACTGAAAACCCTAATCCCCCAAACCCCCCAAACCCTCGAATCCCACGTCCTGAACCCAGCCTTCAAAGACAGCCTTCAGTCCAAGCCCTTCTGACAGGGCCTAGGGTTTAGGGTTTGGCTGGTACGGTATGGTAAGATGAAGAGGAAGATCCCTTAATGAGTGTTCCTATAAAGTATCCTTAGTAGTATAGGGCCGCAAATGAGGGTGTCTACTTTCTAGATCCTCCCGGGGGTCTGGGTAATCGCGACCCAAAGCATGTCAGGGTTGCCCAGCCGTACAAGTTCTATGCCTCCTTTGAGAACAACCGCTGTGACGGCGTCTTGCCATTCCGAGCTTGTCTGTTTCTCCCAAAGTCGTAAGGTCTACGCCGCATTGTCTTCGGGTTTAGGATAATTTGGTTGAGGGTCAAGGGCCTGCTTTGTTGTTTGGGTTCTCCGGCTTAGACAGCTGGCACCTAGACGCTCTGTCTGGCTAAGACAGTCGAGTTTAACTCATATGAAGGATCCTTCTCTATAATCTGTGAAGTTATAATGCTCAATAAAGCAGTACAGTATAGTTTCCATCATCTGAAGGATTGAGGGCTTAGCGTCCTGATTTATCACCAACGAAAACCTGCTATCTATAGTACAATATTGATCGACCTCATTATATTCCATAATTAAGGAAAACTCCGTAAATCATACTAGGGGTCCTGCTATAATTTAAAGGGATGTTCCTGAATTACGGGATATTGGAGTCTCTGGGTAGTAGGATCCCGGAGCGGTCCCACATCAGTCTCACCGAATGGTAAGGGCCATTTTCGTTGATCGACGGTCTAGGGTTTTGGGTTTAGGGTTTGATCTTGAGGATGCAAAATATTGTTGCAGATACCTTGAATTCCTCATGCTGGGGAGCCTATGAAGCTGTCAGAAGATGTGTCATCAAGCCACTGCAAAGCAACCCTGTAAAAAGCTTATGAAACACCCCCCTCCTGGAACCTTTGCAAGGCCGAGTCAGGCCAAAATACAGCGTCAGCCCTAATCTCCAGAAGCTAAATAAATATTAAACCCGCCCTATACCGTAAACCCGGCAGGTTAAACCAGAAAAGCAGAAACCCCATAACACCGCAATTAAACTCAAAAGCAAAGCAAGCCTACACCCTAAACCCTAAACCCTAAACCCTAAGCCCTAAACCCAAGAGCCCTAAACCCTGAACCCTAAACCCTCCGGACCCTGCCCTGAATCCTAAAAGCCTCAACCCTAAGCCCTAAAACCTAAAACCTTGACTTCTAAAACCCTGAACGTTATAAACCTTGAAAAGGCACCACCATAAATCAGAAAAAGGAAACCCTCTATCTAACTTAAAGAAGGAAACCCAGTAAACCCTAAACCCCAAACCCTATAAGCCCTAAACCCCAAACTCCCGCACCCTATAAACCTTAAACCCTGAACCCTAAACCCTTAAACCCTAATCTGAAAACCGTAAACCCTAAACCCCGAACCCGATAAACCACATAATGAGAGCCCCAAACTCCCAAACCCTACAACTCCTAAGCCCCAAGCCCAAAACCCTATAAACAAACCCTAAACCCCAAGCCCTCTAAACCTTACAGACAGCCTCTCTAAAACCCTGAACCCTATAAACCCTATAAACCCTATAAACCCTATAAACCCTATAAACCCTATAAACCCTATAAACCCTATAAACCCTATAAACCCTAAACCCCAAGCTCTCTATACCTTAAAGACAGACTCTACCCTAAACCCTAAGCCCTAAGCCCTAAACCCTAAGCCCTAAGCCCTAAACCCTAAGCCCTAAGCCCTAAACCCTAAGCCCTAAGCCCTAAACCCTAAGCCCTAAACCCTAAACCCTAAACCCTAAACCCTAAACCCTAAGCCCCGAGCCCTCTAAACCTTAAAGCAAAGGATACATCACGGAGAAGCTGTGGACCGCCATGCGCTACGGGATGGTGCCCATCGCCTGGGGCCTAGCTTTAAGGAGCCCTAAACCCCTGTAGATCCCTTAAAGGAACCCTTACATAGTACCCTATAGATCCCTTTAAGGGACCCTTATATAGTACCCTTATAGATCCCTTAAAGGAACCCTTAAAGGAACCTAAAGCCCATCGCCTGGGGCCTAGGGGCGGTTTTTTTGGAGTTTGGGGCCTCGGGGTCTGGGAGTTGAGGGTTTAGGGTCTAGGAGTTGCGGGTTTAGGGTCTATAGGGGTTCAGGGTTTAGGGTCTAGGAGTTGAGGGTTTTGGGTCTAGGGGTTTGGAGTTTAGGGTTCAGGGTCTAGGAGTTTAGAGTTCAGGGCTTTGGGTTCAGAAGTTAGCTCAAACTGGGGCTTAGGGCTTCGGGTTTAGGAGTTTAGAGTGTAAGGTGTAGCAGTACTTATAGGCCCTCGTCAGCGTTTAGGGTCGGTCCTGTCGGTCCCTTTAATACTGCTTTATAGCGTGTCAACAGTTTCAATGAGGGTCTTACAGCGGCTTTCTATACATTGCGATACAGGGCTTCATACCCTTACCAGTAGATCGGACAACCCGTTCAGAACCTAAAAACCTGCCCCCAGGAAGGAGTCGCTGAAAGGAATTCCTTCATCAACGGAACCATGGGAGCCCCTTCAGGGAGCCCTTAAAGGAACCCTTCAAGGAACCTTCCCAGAGACTCCAATATCCCTTAATTAAGGAATATTCCTTAAATCATATCAGGGATCCTACTATAATTTAAGGAATATTCCTTAATTAAGGAATATTGGAGTCTCTGGGTTGAAAGAAGCCCTGAAAGGATTGAAAGAGGCCTAGACCCTAAACCCTCAACGGAGCCTGTTGGGTGTCAACGGAGAACGGAGGTCTGGGGTGGTCGCAGCCGGGAGGATTACGAGAAGCTGATACCGAAGGGCTGCCGAGCTACTACAGGGCCTATAGGGGCTTAGGATTTATTGTGGGTTTGGGGTTTCGATGCAGGGATCATTTTATAGGGGTTTAGGGTTCAGGGTTTATTGTGGGTTTGGGGTTTCGATGCAGGGATCATTTTATAGGGGTTTGGTGTTCAGGGTTTATTGTGGGTTTGGGGTTTCGATGCAGGGATCATTTTATAGGGGTTTAGGGTTCAGGGTTTATTGTGGGTTTGGGGTTTCGATGCAGGGGTCATTCTATACGGGTTTAGGGTATAGCTGCTAGTGGCTCTGGAGTTTGGGTTGAGAGTCTCCCAGCAGAGCCCTGTTCGCTTCTGAATGTGAAGGGCTCCCTGCAGCAGTCAACTTTGTTGTGTTTAGGTTTCATAAGGTGCCTGTAGGTTTCAGGATTATCAATGAACGGGCTCGCGCTGTTATTGCATTTCAAAGAGTGCAAATGAAGAGTGTACCTGTATCATGGAACATGGTATTGCGGAGCAAGGGTTGTAGTGACTTTCGTGTATTGCAGGCCTGAAATCTGTAGGGGGTATCAAAGCCCGAAACCCTGAATCCTAAATGTCTCTGTGTGCTAGGATGCCCAGTAGAACCCTTATTCCCTTTTTGTAGTCCTAGGTTCCTCATAAAGTTACCCAATACCAAAAAGAGAGGCCTTTTTATTCTTAGGTTACTTGGTATCCTAGTGTGTGTGTGTGTGTGTGTGTGTGTGTCCAACTCTGTTTCCAAGAGATGTGAGTGAGTGAAGCAGCAGGGGGGCAGTGAGCCTTCTATCATCCACTGCCCAACGAAGACGGTGATAGAAGTGCTGTGAAGCAATCTGGGACGCCAGATTGTGTACCTGCATTGAAATGGCATGGGGGCCAAGCCACAAACCCCTTTCCGAGTTGTGTTTGAGTGAGGGCTTGCATTGGTCAGTTTCTTGCTCAGTTCCTGTTCAAGAGTTTGCCTGTGAATGCGACAGTCATGAGTGAGGGTCTGCACATGTCAGTCTTACATGAGTGATTCGTGTTTGTCCTATGGTAGTATTTCAGATTGCATGTTCTGACTTTCTCGTGCAGCCTCTGACTTTCCCTGACAGCTGCTGACTTTCCCTGACAGTATGCACCGACAGATCAGACCTGCGACACGATGTGTCAAGTGTGCTTCACAACGGCATTCCCTATGGGCGCCGTGTCTCCCAGAGGTAGCTCTGGCGCTGACTTTCCCGATTGACTGTATAAGCATTGGATGACTTTCCCTGATTCTATATCCGTGCTTGCAAGCTGACTTTCTCAGTGAGTCTTTTCCAAATGCCTTTACCGAAACCTGAATGCTGACTTTCCCACTGATTTTCTATGATCTGATTGACTTTCCCGAATCTGACTTCACCGCTGACTTGTCGCAGGTCTTCGGCTACAAGTTGAGTACATGAGCTGTACTTTTGGGTAGTTGCTGATCAGTTTGCCATGGATGCCTCAGGAAAGAGACGCGGTACCCGCACATCAATTCCCCCCCCTCCTCCCCCACCTCTCCCTCCACCCTCCTCCTCCCCCCTTCCCCCTTTGCCCCCCCCTCCCCTCCCCGCTTCTGCCCCTCCCCCCTCCCGTGGCACCACGGCGAAGTGGATTCCACCCCCCCCTCCCCTTCCCCCTCCCGCCTTCCCTCCCCCACCCCCCACTCATGCAGTTTGCCCGGCGCCTGCTTCATCTTCTTCTTTGCCGATCCCTTCTGCATCCAATGTTGGTTTGGGAACAGCAGATGTAGCTCCTACCTTGATTGCTGCACGTGCTGTAAATGATCGGCCTGTTCCACAGCAAGAGGTTCCACCAGCAATCACTCTTCATGCAGATGGCGCAGGTTTCCGTTTGTCGTTTCGTTCGGTGGCCGATTTTGCTGAATACTCAGCAATCATGTCGGCAAACTTGACACATGTCCGAGGCCACAGAGATGTGTATGCTGGCCTTAACAATTTGCTCGACATTCAGCAGACTGTTGTTTCTCAACAGAATCGGTCAACAGCATCTGGTCAGAGCCAGCAGTCAGCCCTCACATATCAAACGGATGACTCATCCCAGCCCTCAAAGCGACTTCGGCAAGTCCATGGAAGCGGAGTTTCTCTTGTCGCAGATCCTAACAGCATTCGACTTCGTGCAATTTGTGATCAGATTCCTGGTAGTCATGCAGATCGTGTAGGGTGGCAGCTCAGTGCGGACCAGACTTACGTCTTTCGAGTTAAACCCTTGCAAGATTCGTACGAGCATTTTGAGAATCGATCTCTTCTCAAAGGGCATGTGGAAGTTGAGTGGGAGCAAGATTCAAACTTCTTCGTGATTCCTGAACTTCGTGGGTTGGAGGTGCGTGATGAAGAAGCGAAGCTGATACAAGTGTACTCAGCCAGCTTCAATTGGGTCGCATTATACCCCATGTTTACTGCTCTACGTCACTTGATCAGTTCCAGCCCTGGCCGTATGAAATCGGCATGTGAGATTTCGAGAAAGATACAGGCCAATCTTGAGTTGCAGGTCCCCAGCTCTTTGATGCAAAGCACTGCGGACTATCTGATGAGCCTGTTAGGTCTTCCTTCCCAGTCTGTCAACTCGACGGCATTGAAGTATGTCTCTCAGGCAATTGCTGCAGCCGACCAAGCTGCAAACATTCACTCTGTTGAGCTTCGTTCTTTGTCGAGTTCGTGCAAGTGCTTGAGCATCCACTTCACCCACTTTGAGAGGACCATGGTCAGGTCGCATACTTCTGCAGCAGGGATTGCTCGTTCGCCTGTTGCACACAACACAACAGTGGCCGGGGCTGCCTCTATCCTCCTTGAAGGAACGATTCGACCATCGTATTGGGATGCTCGTGACAGCATGTGGTCCCCACCAGTTTCCTTCTATGCTAGGGCTCATACTTCAGATGCAGAACAAGCACAAGAGGCAGCGTCCAAGTACGGTGGCATTCTGAGTGAGCGTCCGGTGTGCATTTTCGGATCTGCATTTAATCGTCAAGGGTCCCTCACGCCTCCCCATTCAAGGATCCCCATGGGAGGAGTTGAGGGTGACCATTCCTGCAGTTACATTCGTGACGTTGCCCGTGCCAAAGATGGCAGATGGGTCTTTCGCTCCTCATGTTTCATCCCGGAAGCGCTTCTTGTCTTTTGGAAGGTCTGAGTGCAGTATGCTGCTTTGACCAGCCACGTTCTCAAGTCTCTTCCGTTGTCAATTGCTATGTACGCATACACGTGTCGAAAACATGCCAGTTACGGTTGTGAGATGTGCCAGCAAGAGATATGCAAGTGTGCTGCAAGTGAAGTGTCAGCGGTAGTGCAAGGGTGTGCGTCAGAGGTGCAAGAGAGGAGCAAGTGTGGTGCAAGAGCTGTGCAAGCGATGTGCAAGTGCTGCAGTTTGAGAACAACTTGAGCAGGTTTGTTCAACTACGGAGCTCTTTGATTCGAAGTGTCCTTAGCGATCCCGTGGACTTAGCGTTGTCGCTAGTTCTGAAACCATGGCATGGAATGGACAGTGGGACACCAACACAGGGTACGGGAGATCCCAACAATCGTGGGGTCAGCATCGCTATCAGCCGTATAGCTCGGGAAGTTGGAATGATCCCAACCTCTCCAATTCTGCTCCTGCTAGTCAGCCACCTCCCCTACCTCCGCCTCCACTTTCTTCGGCACCTTCATCATCGCCGTCTACTCCCATGCCACTTCATCAAGGTCCTGGTCTTGCTCCTGCACTACCGAATGGATGGGCGTCAGATCGTGATCATTATGACTCAACGGTGCTTCATGGGTTGTCTTTTCGTAAGTACATCGAAGCCACCCCGTGGTCGCGAAAGAAAGGGATCGCAGGAAAAGATCCACTCAGCATTCCTGTTCAGGAATTCCTGTTCCATGGAGTTTCAGATTGGCGTCTTCGAGCATTAAGTCATGGCAAGTTTTTCAGTGTTGTGCCAGTTGCTACAGTTGCTGAAGCAGTGTTCATGTCGCAAGTGACGAAGAACCTTCGGGATTGCAAAGTTGACATCGATGCAGTTGCTACGCAACTTTTTCAGGCCGCTAATCCATCTACAATCATTCCCAACAAGAACACAGATTGTGCAGTCCTGTTTCAGCCGCTGGTTGACAAGATCGTTCAGCTCATGTTTGACAACATGCCGGTGCCCACAGGCGTTGACCAATCTCAGAAGTTCCTTCAAGTTTCGGAAGAGCTCAATCGCCGTCGTGAACAGTTGCAAGCCGCAGGACTTCCTGTTACCCCTACGAAATCCGCTTCGAAAACACAGCTCCCGGTTGCTTCGCAATCTAGTGCTCCTTGTCTACAATCCGGGACACCACCGAAGACTTGGGAGAGTGACCTCAAGAGTAAGATCGACAGTGTTCCTGCTGAAGCCTTGAACGATCACAAAGCCCGACTAAAGGGATCAGGAGAGGGGGACGTCGACAAGTGGATCCAGAGTTTCAAACGACCCCTAGGCAAGCGTTTTGCAGAATTTCAAGAGCACATTGTGTCTGTCTCCAAGCTTGTGCAGATCAACTATGGAGGCAAGGAGAAAGCCAAACTGCAAGAACTTGCAGTCAAATTCGGGATCTCGGCGACCTTTGCATCTAGGATGGGCATCAAGAGTCTTTCTACGTGCATTGCAGCGGCAGCTTTTCAAGTTGTCTGAATTGCGCACAGCCTTGCTTCCAAACAATTCTCCGCAAAGGAGATTCGGTCAGCACATGTTCTTATTACAGAGATTGGCAAGTTCATGTCGTTTGTGCTTCAATTCATTCCGCATGTGGACAAAGTGATGGCCATTTGGTTGCAAGGTTTTTGTCATCTGATTCTACTGTTCCATTACTCCAGGGGTACTTCGCCAGAGCAACGGCTGCTTGAAAAATTGCACAAAGCTGGAGTTACGCCGTCTGAGTACACGTTCACACGGTTTCAGAGTCCTTGTGCAGTTTATTTGAAAGCTCCCGTGTCTTGGAGTACGCGTTCATCGTTCAAGCAAAGAGACCGATGGATGTATGTGGGAAGTACCTCAATTACTATTTCGAAGCGCGAATTCAACCGTCAGTCCAAACTCAAGCAAGTTCTCCGTGAGCAATATGTTCAAGTTGAACCGGCCATTCGTATTTGGGCTTCGCTGGGCAGTTATTTCGACTTTTCTACACTTTGTCTGTCGGTTCATGATGACTACAAACAAGCTTGGGTGCAAGAGCATGTCCTCATTGATCGGTGGCAGCCCAGATTCAATTCACCGTTCATTGACCGCTTCTTCATTAAGTCAGCATTGGGATTCAAGAGACTCAGGCCACGTCCATCTCTTAAGAATGTATCATTGTTTTCCAGACTTTGGGCAAAAGTTCGAAGACGTGCTGCTTCAACAAGTACTCCGACTCGATGTTTGATGGACAAAAGCCAAGCATGGTCGCTTCTGTACGATTTGGCGTCGCTGACCTCGGCATCTTTCTCTGCTGCAAAAATTGTCAGATCTGCCAAAGTCTCGACGTTAGAGTTGTACGCGATGTTCAGGATGGCCAAGATCATGGAGCAACCTTTCAGATCTAGAGTGGTACAGTTGCTCAAATCTGCGTTGCAGTTTTGGAACTGCTCTGTACCCCGACACAACAAGTCAGTCACTTTACCGTTTCTGTCTCATCCTTCTTTTGCTGCCCATGTCTCCTCGTTTCTGTCTCATACCATTCAGCAGTTCAAAGGCATTTGCATCCCGTTTCACCTCCCCTCTAAGACGCCGAGAGAGTCTGCTCCCCAATCGCTGGGCTCTATTCTTCATAATCACTTTGAGTGGGAGAAGAAGCTTGCTGAGACAACAGTTGATCAACTTCCATGCAGATGCCAACAATTTCAGCAGCAGCACCCCAATGTGGACTTGGTGGATGGACATGTGGCTACTGGACTTGAGACGTTGTCATTTCGCCAACCTGTTCTCAGAGAACTTGCTCAGGCCAACTCAAAATCCCTTATCTTTCCATCAAAAGTCAAGTACATCAAGGAGGCGACCTCCGCGTACAAGGGTTGGTGCAAGACACATTTTATTCCTTTGCATACTCTACCCATGTGGCAGCAGTTCATTCATTCTGAGTGGCATCTTCACCTTCGCCATATGTGCTTATGCCCGAAATTCCAGGAAGGTCATGCGCTGCAGCTCAAAGACATTGTTTGTACAGATTGGGTGATTCACCTTGCTGATCACGAATCAACTCATCTTATGGTCTTTTGCCCTAGATTCTACTTTCAATCCTGCCATCGTGTATGGTCAGATGTCAAGGTGTTCAGTCCTATGCCGATGTCCGTATCGTCAGCAAAGCTGTTTCTGTGTGCGCACATCCCGTCTTCACTGGTTCGCAAGTACCCTTGGGGATTCAAGTTGGATGCCAATCTGCCTGTGGGACAGATCTTTCTCAAACGCAAAAAGTCCTTCAAATCAGGACGAACCATCATCAGCTACAAGAATACAGCCTTGGGCCCTATTCTTAGGGCAGCAGCGATCTGCATTGACCAAATGGTCAACACAGTATGGCCTGGTTCGTTGTCACGCAGTGTCCCACAGATTTGGCATCATATTCATCAGGTATTCAGGCAGTGTTCGTTGGAAGTTGAACTCGAACTGCTCAATGACGATCTGGTCGGGTTCTTTAACTCAGTGCCTCAAAGTCGTATTCTGGAAGCAGTGGAGATGTTGGTTCGTATGTTCACTGCAAGACACCCTGATGTCAAATTGTCGGTGTGCATTAATGAGAAGAGCAAACATTTTCGTTCCATTCATGGGAAGATTTCCAATATACGTCGGCACTTCGATTGGAAGACCATTGATCCATACGACTTGGTCACCATTGTTCGTCTCAGCTTCGAATGCGGCTTGTTTGTGGCGTTGAATCGAGTGTGGAAGCAAGTTGATGGCACGTCCATAGGTAACCAAATCAGCCCTGTCCTCTCTTCCCTTCCAGTGGTGATGACTGAGCTCGGTTGGGCAGCAACGTTCCCGCAGATCTCGAGTTTCCCTTCTACTTTTCTTGCAAGATATGTGGACAATAGACTGGTGATTGCACCCACCGAAGTGCATAAAACAGTGCCTTTTCAAGTCTTCAGCCAAGAAACCTTTTATGGTTCTCCGATTGTTCTTGAAGCTGTCGGTGATGGTCACTTTTTGGGATTTGATATCGATGTCCGAAACCGAACGATTTACTATCTCCAGCCCAAGTTCCTTTGGCAAGTTCGACATCCCATGAGTGCAGGTAGCGATCGATTGCTGGTGTCAGGTGCGAAGTCGAGAATTTCTCTCATCCGTAAGTACACTTGGCCAACGTGCCAAGCGGAAGTAGCTGTCCATACTTTTGTACGGTGGTTAGCGAACCTTGGTTATCCATTTCGCTTGTGTGAAGCTTTGATGAAACGGTAAAAGTGGTCTGTTATCAGTTGACAGTTGACAGCGGACGTGCATGCAACATGTCTTGATCTGAGTTTGCCATGTGTGAGAGACTTGCAAATGTCAGCATCGCAGTGTTTTTGGCTAAGAGACGAGATCATCTGTGCAAGCAAGCATGCCGACGGTGCCACCTTCGGATCCTAGCATCGATGAGTTCTTGAGAATGCTCACTCATTCAGCGCGTGTGAGATTGCTCAACTTTGTATCACGACCTCAACTTCGTCAAGCCCTTGTACTTCAATTGACAGCTTTTGTGCGTGACGGGACAGAAAGAATGCTGCAGCAAGAGTTGCGTCGTTTGGATGAGAGGGATAGAGCAAACTTACGTGAAGAACGTCCTAGCAGTAGTGGAGCTTCAGGATCACGTTCGTCCAGTGGCAATTGCAGATCCCATCCCTATGCACCTCCACCCCCTCTGCCCAGCAATGAGGAGTGCGCCGAGTGCAGGGAGCGACAACCCATCTTCCAGTTCCACACCTCCCCCCCTACCTCCCCCTGGCCCTCCCCCTCTCCCCCCCCCTCCCCTCCCTCCTCCACTTCCCCCTCCCAATTTCCCCCCGCCCAGTGCCAGTGCTCCCGTCTTTCCACCCCCGGCACCACCAGGAAGCTTGGGGCATCGTGTGTCTGAACCTCCTTTGGTGTCGAGTACCGCTTCGTCGTCGGCTGCACCTACATCTTCAGCTACGTCAGGTACTCCGATCAGATCCAAACCCATGCCTACCAGAAGGCGTGAATCACGCCGATTTCGACGCAGTCAATCGTCTGATCTCAGCTGAGTATGTCCGAAGTGACAGGGTTTCGCTTGTATCTGTGACGCATGTGAGTGCTGAAGTGAGGAAAGAATGTGCATTGGATGCAAGTGCTGTGAGTACTGTTTCATTCATGTTGTATTGCATACCAGAACAGTGTTGCAGCATCCTGCTCAAGTGTCGTCCCATTGCCCTAATGTCGAGCAACTCAGCGTGCGACCCGTTGGCACCTCTTCAACGCTGGATTTCCTACACACAACAGGAGCTGATCACAATCAGAGGTGAATTCCGTCACTTTCGCGAAGAAGCTTTCTCCGTCCAAAAGATCCAACAAGCCCAACTCGACGTGCTCACCACACAAATCAGGGACACGGAGACTCAGGTGGCAGAAGTCATGTCTGCCATCACAGAACTGTTTCAGAAACTTCAGAAGACCAACGAAGTGGTGGGCAACTTGCTGACGGATTTGCATTCTCTTCAATCTGTGACTTCCCATTGTGTTAATTCTCTTCAACTACAAGAAACAACAGAGTTGCCCCCAACGCTCCCAGCAGAGATTGAAGTCTCAGAGTGAAACGTGAGCAGTTGCAAACAAGCGTCTGTGCGCCAGTGTCACTGCAAGGGTGTTGCAAGGGATGTGCAAGGGACGTGCAAGTGATGTGCAAGTGATGTGCAAGGGTGATACAAGCGATCTGCCGGCACCATGTGTTGTGAGCGTTTGCAGACATTGTCTTGCCTCATGCCCTCAAGGTTCTCTGCAGTGCAAGACAGATTCGGAACGTACAAGTAGCTTTCCATCATGTCGGTGTCCAGTTTCGAGAGCGATGTTGCCTCTGTATCGGACGTGCACTCTTCCGACTTCTCGTCAGACCTTGCAGTATCGGACCAAGAACGTGATCGACGTGCAGATGTGGCATCAGGTGTTCCTTTGGCCAGCGATCCGGATTCGGCTGATTTTGCTCTTGATCATGAGAGTATTAATGCGTCTTCATCCATTGACCGACAGTCTACGTCTTTGTCCTCTGGTCGACTAGTTCATGTCCCAAAGCCGAAGCAGTCCGCTGCAGAGCACACCAACATGTTGCAGACGGACCCACCGCGGAAACGCAAACTTCGTATGATTGATGAAGGGCCTGATGGTGTGCGCATCAAGATTCGTCCTGCACCCAGTACCCAATTTCGCCGCAGAATGGAAGGCACGAGAGTGCTTGGTGACGATTTCTTCATTCACAACAGAGCTCAGTTCATTCTCGATTTCTTGAGACAGCATGGCGAACGCATTGCCAAAGAAAAGCAAGGCCCTAGGAAGCGTTTTTCGTCCACTTTGAAACTTGTGCAGTACGTTCTTGACCGAAAGTGAGAGATTGCACAAAGAAAGTGAAAGAAACTAAAGAGTGCGCGTTTGCCGTGCTGTGCATTATCAGCTTTCTGCATGAACCGTCTTGAGTTGCAGCATTTGGCATCCAGTGAAACTGTGTAGGTTGCCCAACATGAAGCGCAAGGCCCGTGAAGCCAATCTGCCTTGGAGTACGAGCCGCGACTACATTTTTCGGATGTGGGTTCGTGTATGCAGTCGGGCAACCGGACACGAGACTATTACTCTCCACATCCAGCTATCAATCAACGATTCCATCAACGTTGCCAAATACCTCGTCGCGATGCAGCTCTGGGAGAAGTTCGGCTGGTGGCCTAGGTTACACACCTTCCAGCTTGTACAAAACTTTCGCCATCTTCGGTTTACGGAACCTGTAACGACTGCTCAAACCCTTGAACCAGTCGATTTCGTTGTGACGGTATAAAAAGAGACCACCTCTGTGTCATGTCAAGAGAAGTGACGAGCAAGGGATGTGCAAGCGGATTGCAAGTGATGTGCAAGGGATGTGCGAGGTTCGTGCAAGTGCAGTGCAAGAAATGTGCAGAGTAACATGTCAGAGATGTGCAAGTGCTGCGGTGTTGTGAGCTGCTTTCATCAGACATGCAACAGAGTTTTGTTTCAAGCACTCTGAAAATTGTGTAGATCCCGAACAACATGGATTGGGCCGCTTCTGACGTGCTCGAGAACATCTTGATGTACGTGTTGCCGATCAGAGCCAGAATCACATTCATTACTCGCCTCGATCGAAATGATGACCCAGAAGAGGCACAACCCATAACCGACACCATGGTGGCGTACACGTTCCTGCGACGTGGGATACAGGAATTTCGGCTGTCCTCCTCGGTTGAGTTGACCATGGGCTTTCAGTCTTTGCATACCACCATCCGTTTTGTCCAAATCAATGCCGTGGCTTGCACCATGTTGAGCAGCCCGTCAAAAAGGTGGATGAGAGCTGTGGTAGAGCTAGTACAGGAGCAGTTGCGAGTGAGTATCGTGTCACTGGCCAATGTTGCGTACCAAACTGCAACTCAGTGTTGCATGTACTTCGATGCTGATGCGGAAGAAGCAGAAGTCGAATTGCACTTAGTGCACAGACTGCGCTTCCTGAAGTTTCGTAGCCCACTTTCCTAGGTCTCTTGAGCATAAGACTTCCCCATGAAAAATCGGTGAGATAAAACAGCGCGCAACGACTGTCAACATTGCAAGGAGCCCCTCGGGGCTTGTGTGTGTCCAACTCTGTTTCCAAGAGATGTGAGTGAGTGAAGCAGCAGGGGGGCAGTGAGCCTTCTATCATCCACTGCCCAACGAAGACGGTGATAGAAGTGCTGTGAAGCAATCTGGGACGCCAGATTGTGTACCTGCATTGAAATGGCACGGGGGCCAAGCCACAAACCCCTTTCCGAGCTGTGTTTGAGTGAGGGCTTGCATTGGTCAGTTTCTTGCTCAGTTCCTGTTCAAGAGTTTGCCTGTGAATGCGACAGTCATGAGTGAGGGTCTGCACATGTCAGTCTTACATGAGTGATTCGTGTTTGTCCTATGGTAGTACTTCAGATTGCATGTTCTGACTTTCTCGTGCAGCCTCTGACTTTCCCTGACAGCTGCTGACTTTCCCTGACAGTATGCACCGACAGATCAGACCTGCGACACGATGTGTCAAGTGTGTGTGTGGATGAGGCGTTTACTACGGAGTACCACCGGTTTATATCATAAAAACCTACCGGGGGAGATCCCGGCTGGAGAACCTGTGAGGGTTTAGGGTTCAGGGTTTAAGGGTTTAGGGGTTTAGGGTTTAGGGGTTTAGGGGTTTAGGGGTTTAGGGGTTTAGGGTTTAGGGTTTAGGGGTTTAGGGTTTAGGGGTTTAGGGTTTAGGGTTTGGGGTTTGGGGTTTGGGTGTAGGTTTCTGTTGCTGAAGTTTTGATATGACTTCCCAGGGCCGTACTATCGTCAATGCTCGTCGTGTGGCTTCTTGGGGACATCTGCCGAGGTAGAGTTATCGGGTTTGGGCCCTTGGTCCTAAATCCTAAATCCAAAAACCCTAAACTTCTAAACTCGAAACTCCTAACACCTAGACCCTAAACCCGAAACTCCTAAACCCCTAAACCCCAAAATCCAACGTGGTGCTCTTCCTTGCGGGAAGGGCCCGGTGACCCCTGGTCTTAGACGCTCAGGGATTAGCCCCTGTGGGCCTTAGACTATGGGTAAGACCCCAAACAGCACATAAGCACTAGCCTTTTGCAGGGATATCCCTATTTTATTGGGCTTCATTATAAGGGGCTTCATATGGGATATCCCTAGCCTTATTTTTGCCTGTGTGTTTTTTTGAGGCCTTAGATGGGCTTCGGGAGCTACACGGTTTCGGCTTGTTGGTTTGGGGTTTAAAGGCTTGGGGTTTGAAGGCTTGGGGTTTAAGGTTTTGGGTTTGAAGTTTGGGGTTCCAAGTTTGAGGATTGAGGTGTAGGATTTGGGGTTAAGGTTTAGGGTTCAGGGTTTGCGGGTTCAGGGCTTGCGGGTCTGAGGTTCTTTCATCCATGTGGATGATTTCCCGAATGTCGAAGATCTCGCAAATTTCTTGCAGCAGCTGGACAAGGCGTGCGAACTGTGCTAGCTAATATAGAAGCGAAATAGTTGCCGATACTATTCGTAGGTTTCCTCACTATAATTATACTTATACCATAAAGGAGCCCAAAACCCTATTCCATTTATTAAGGCCCCTACAGTATCGTGCATGATCGTTGCCTCTGTTGATACCGGTATAAACTGCGTTAAACCACTCCGTTTCTGCCCTTAAACCCTAACGCCAAAAAGCCCTAAAGGGAACTCCAGAAAGTTGGAATATGGTTTCAGGGTAGGATACCCTATATTTTACCATAGAAGGGTTAGGATAATCATATTCCAACTTTCTGGCTTTTACTTTAAAGGGCCTTGCTGCAGGACCCGGAACGGTACGAGAAGTATTTCGAGTGGAGGAAGCGCTACCACATCATGTCTGGTCTGGACCTGTTTGAGCAGAAGTATTGTGAGCTCTGCACAGAGGCGAGGGAAGTTCAGCTTACGATTCCGGTATGGTTCCCTACGTCCTATTAAACCCTAAACCCTAATCCTAAGCCCTCAATCGTAAACAACCTCATCCTTCAGCCCTAAACCTAAACCCTAAACGCCCTAAGCTCCACGCCTTAACCCCGCCCGAGGCTTCGGAAGGCAGCATTCTGATCCTGCTATCGGGTTTCCGGTTCAGGGTTTAGGGTTTAGGGTTTCTGAATTTCCCTGACTTTGAGGGGGGGGGGGGCGTATGGTGATACAGGGTTCCAGCAGGTTTGGGTGTAGTGGAAGGATTGGGAGGGCGCAGTAAGGACGGTCATGTGGAACTATAGTCGGTATGCGCCTTAAACCCTAATTAAGTAAAGCGCCAAACTCGAAAGCACGGCTTCTATTTGCCCCTGAACTATCAAGCAGGTTTTGCGGTGCTTTTGGGCGAGCGTTTAGGCTTCTCTGGACGGATTCTTCGAAGGTTCTGCAGGTACCTTTAATTGGAGGGTTCCCGAGCCCTAGACCCTGCACCTCCAGCCTTCACCGTAGACTATCAGGCAGTAGTCTGTGGACCAACAGCCTACAGCTCGAGACCCGATCGTTTTACCTGTCCAGAAGCCGCAAAAAGGGTTCAAGGGGTCAGGATGTGGGGCCTTTCCTGACTTTAAAAGCTTGTACACCCGTCCAAGACCCTGTAGAACAGCCGTAGAAGCACTTCCTAAGAGAAAAATACAAAGC
This sequence comes from Symbiodinium sp. CCMP2592, assembly GCA_905221615.1. Lineage (NCBI taxonomy): Eukaryota > Dinophyceae > Suessiales > Symbiodiniaceae > Symbiodinium > Symbiodinium sp. CCMP2592. The sequence continues at coordinate 755,735 of CAJNDT010000213.1, read as the reverse complement.
CCTAAACCCTAAACCCCAAATCCTGAAGCCGAAACCTAAAGCCCTAAAACCTTAGCCCCCGAACCCCGAACCCTAAACCCTAAACCAGAATTTGAAACGCTGCGCGTCGTCCGCCTCGGCCCGGCTGTACGCGCATGCGGCGAGTGGCTACTATCTGCAGCAAGCTCTTGTAGGAAAAAAGTAACAGTTGGAATCGCACTTATAGTAAAAGTAATGTTCATAGCAACACGAAGCAGGATGATTGTGAGTAGTATTAGTAGTGGTAGTATCAGTACGAATTTTGGTGTCGTCATTCCGAAACACTGGATACCAAGACTCTCGCAAGCGGCGGGATGCCTTAAGTATGGGCCGTTGAGGCTGTGGATTTCGTGGGCGTCTTGGATTAGGGTAGCATCACAGCCTTTTCAACCACGTTACTCCACGAAAGGGCGTCTAAAACAAGCCTGAGACGCACATAAAGATGCTACATTGCAGTCCCGTTTCTTCGAAAACTCCGAAAGCTCGCACCTGTCAGCGAGGGGGAGTGGGGGGGGCGGGAGGGGGGGGAGGGGGGGAGGGGGGGAGGGAGGGGGGGGTGAAACCATAAACCTCTAAAGGGGTAGCTCTAACAGGTACCTACAGCAATGGCTGCATGCTCATACATATACATTCCGCTGCCCATTGGCTCACAGTGGTTTTACCATATTGAGACAAGACAAGCTCTCCTTGCGTAGCAAGACAAAACAACTACTGTCCGTGTGCAGGGCGCTGCCCTTTGATCCTTAGGGAATAAACTGGTCATACACCTCCTTACAAGGAGTATCCCTTGGGGGTGTATCGGCACAGTTTTCTGGTAGCGGAGCCCGGAAAGGGCCGCCCGCCTCACAAAGTCCGCTACAGCGGTCGGCCTCGCCGAACGCTTAACCAAGCGGATAAGAGGCAGCACAATGTCGAGCTCGCATAGCGAAGCCGACGGCAGTTCCCAATCCTCCGGGGGATATGAGAACGAAGAGACCTCCCAAGGTCCAGCTACTTATGTCGCACAGTCATATGCAACATCTGACCGCATGCTTGCATCATTAGGCATAACGCCCAAGATCGCGCCTGCCTATGATGGCACCACCTCGTGGTTTGAGTATGAACAGTTGATTGACGACTGGTGCGACATAACAACGCTGGATGATACCAAAAGAGGTCCGTCTCTCAAGACGAGGCTCTCCGGATTGGCCGCAGTACAAAAAGAATCACTCAACCGAGAAAGGCTTGCAGCCCCAGATGGAGTAGATTACTTCAAGAAGAAGATGCGTCCATTTTTCGTGAAAGGAGAACAGTACGTTTTCCTGTGGCGTTTCCTCGGCCTATTCAAGGCATGGAAGGGCAACCAAGACTTTGTGACTTGGATTGCTAAGTTTGAGATCGTGCTACAGCGCGTAAGAAACTCATGGATGGATCTCTTACCAGAGATAATTCTGGAAGATGCCCATCCGGATTTCATGCAGGCTGTGCAAGCAGATCAAACCTTCATGCGCCTACAGGATGCAACCGAGAGAGACACATACGCCGCACGTTTCTTCGAAACATGGAACAAGGAACGCCTTGATAATCATCGAAGAGCGTTTCCTCTAAATGATAATCTCCTAGCTCTCCTCTTCCTAGTGCAGTCCGACCTAAATGAGATGCAACGTGAGAGGTTGGTAACAGCATTGACCAACCAAGGTTACCGAATTGAGACCTACACGTACCCTATAGTACGGCAGACCATGTTCGATCAGTTCTCAACGACCAGAACTGGTCTGCAGGATCCCAATATTCGGCACACTTCTCACAAGAAGGACCGCCATGGAAGGAGAGATCAACGCCGCAAACGCGGAGGTCGAAACTTCCTCATCCTCGATCAGGGTGAATACGACGGAGTCGATGGATTCTGGCTCCAAGACGAAGACACCCTTGAGGAAGGCTTTCTTGCCGCCGAGGATGAAGAAGCTGTCTTCTGGACAGTTGACGACCATGAAGCCTTCGTTGCAAGGAGATTCAAAAAGGGAAGAAGACCAAGAATGCGTCCCGGATCACCGGGAAGAGCAAAGGGTGGCAAGCGAAAAGGACGTGGCCGTTTTAGGTCATACCGCGGAAAAGGGAGAGCCAACCAGGCAGAACATGATCCAACTGATTCCAGCTATTTCGGTAAAGGTAAAGGAAAGGAAAAAGGAAAAGGTGGAAAAGGCAAAGGAAAAGGAAAGGACAAAGGAGATAAAGGAAGCTCCTTCAAGGGTACAAAATCAAAAGGCAAAGGTAAGGATACAGCTAAGTCTGCCTCCTTACAAGGAGACCAAACTGGATCTCCACAGGCCTATGAAAGTTCCACCGCACCGAGCTGGGATTCATGGTATGAGGACAGTTATTATACTGACTCCAGTTGGAATTATGCCGCTTATGACGATCAAACGTCTTATACATACTATGCATCACAAGCCTCACGAAGAAAGACACGGAGAAAGAAGAGAAGAAATCAAGCAGGATCATCAGGTAGAGGCACAGATCCGAGCGCGCACCAAGAACCCGTGTACAACTCATCAGTGAGTTACGCGCCCCAGGTTTTTGAACCATCCGAGGGGCAAGGTGTGGAGACTGCAACAGCAGTGTTTCCGTTGCAGCACACCGTCCTATCTGCTCTCACAGAGCGGATCAATCTTGATAAGAGCCCTACCTTTGTCATTCTTGACTCAGGTTGTACTAGGGCTATGGGTTCCCGCTATGCGGTGAACAGGCTTATCAAAGCCGTGAAGCAACATGCCCCAGGCATGATTGATTTCACTTTTTCACCTTCGAATACGAAGTTCTCTTTCGCAGATAGTGAAACAGCTCTTATCAAGGAGCGTGTAACTCTATGGTTTAACACAACTCCAAGGAGAGATACAACCATAGAAGTTTTGGATCAGGGAAGAGTCCCCATTTTGTTCTCCATTGAACAGATGAGAAATCTAAGAATGACCCTCGAGTGTAGTCCAACAGCTGACCTAGCAACGTGTGAAGCTTTCGGTTTGTATAAAACCCCTCTTCCGATTAGTACCAATAACCATTTGGTATTGGACCTTCTAGGCTTTACTTCCACCAGGAAGTACCTTCCTAAGTCAGGTACATCGTTCCGTGCGACGGAGACTGCTCTAGGAGCCAATAAGCCTTATGTTAGGATACCGGAAGGTCGCTGTCCAGCCTGTGCCGGACAGAAAAAGGCTCACACGTACCTCAAGGGTTGTGACAGAGCACCTGAGGGAGCAGCTGATCCACCACCGAAGAGGATTTCAGGGAAAAGGAAGCCTCTTCCATCTGATCCGGCAGAATCATCTGCCAAGAGACTTGATCCACCAGAATCATCTGGAGATGTTCCTGAGCCTTCCGGACCATCGGAACCATCATCAGGCTCTAGAGACAAACCTGCAGAATCCTCTGCACCGCATGAACCTCCAGAAGAAGAAAGACTTGAGGTTCCATCTGCGAAGATAAAGACTCCAAAGGGTCTTAAAAACCTTCTGAAGAAAACCCGCAAATATGCGGACAAACCTCCTGTTGAAGAGAAGTCTACAGTCCCAGGAGCTGATGACGGGACGGAGGTAAGACCACTTGAGTCAAGAGAATACCCGGCTCCTGGCACAGACTCACCAACAGGTGAAGAGATTGTCGCAGAACCTTCGCCATCTCTTCCCATTGCTCTTCGCAGGATTCATGAGAAGCTTAAGGACCCTGTAGAACTCTACAAGCTTCACCTTAAGCACCGTCATATGAGTACGGATCAGTTCAAGCGACGCACAAAAGCCTTACAGATCCCAAAGGAGATCTACGAGCTATATGACCAACTGGTCAAAAAGTGTTCAGCCTGCCAGGAACATGTGAGAGCTCCTTCGAGAGCGAAGATTTCTGGTTTAAGATCAGAGACTTTCGGTGATCTCACCTTCGTAGATCACGGTGAGCTTCCAATTCCCGGCAAGGATAGTCGCTTAGTATTTCTTATTCTCTATGATGGAGCAACAAACTTGTTGACTGCCGAAGTAGTCCAGGATAAAGAAGAACATACTACAATGTCGATTATGAATGACTACTTTGAGAAATTTCAGATCAACCCAAAGGTTGTAGTTGGAGATCAAGCATTCATGACTCCAAAAATGGAGGCTTATTACAATCGGCAGAATATCAAGCCTGTGGCAACAGGACCTGGAACACCATGGCCCAACAGGGCCGAAGCTGCTGTAAGATTGCTGAAGCATCAGATTAAGCTCATACTTCAGATCCTGAAGGATGGTGACCCGCAGTATAACGGAATCACCATGAAGTATGGCAACCTCGTTCGCCAAGCATGTTTGGCAAGAAACTCTTCGATTACCTACGGAGGAGTTACTCCTTTAGAAATGGCCTTTGGAAGGCGTCCTCGAGATGTTATAACACCAGAGAACGCTGATCCCAATCAGTTGACAGGTAATCCAACTGATACGGAAGTCACTGCGAGAGCCATTAAGGAGCTTGCCAACAGGGCTTACCAAGAGGCACGCCAATCTGATGATCTGCGTAGAGATCTTGCAGCCAGACTGTCAATGACCCAAGGACCTTTCTCTTTGGGAGATAAGGTTTTCTACTGGTCAGAAGATAAGTCTAAGATTGGATCCACTGGGTCCAAACATGGATCTTGGCTAAAAGGTAAGGTGATCTCCGAACTCGGAGGATCCATGGTAGGTGTGGATCTTGGAACACGCATCGTCCGTGTCAATATCTCAAAACTGAGGAAAAACTATGACATAACATCTGATGTGGAGATTCCTCTCGCGCCTGATGAGGAAACTCTGACGTCAGAAGGTTCTGACCACGCAAGTTGCATGGTCACCTTCGATGCTTCCCTGCAGTCGACAGACCTAACGATTCCACATCAAGAGTGTCACTGGCAGGTCACCAGTACTGGGAAGATTGATTTTCTAGAACTCTACGGCGGATCTCCCCGCATGAGTCACAAGGCTGCCCTATCAGGTCTTCGAGTAGGTCAGCCAGTCGATTTGCGTAGCGGTCTAGATCTTGAGCAACCGCAAGGTCGCTCCAATCTTCTTAGGATCATCAAGGAACAAGAACCTACTATTATTGTTATGTCACCGGACCATTCTCAGTGGTCTAGCTGGTACTCACAGTGGAAGAAAGGCTCTGCCAAGAGACTTTCTGTTTTAAAATTCTGTGAATCGGTCGCAGACCACCAAATGAAGCTCGGACGTTACTTTGTTCTTGAGAACCCATACTACAGCAGGCTCTGGTCTTCACCAGAAGCAAAACGCCTGTTTTCTAATCATAAGATCAGCTATGAGGTCTGTAACCTACAGGCCTATGGCATGAAAGATCCAACAGGATACTATGAATCGAAATCCTCGATTTTTATGCACAACTTGCCACCGCAAGTTTTAATTCCTCTCCAGAGGCATTCTGCCAAAACGAAGTCTCCAACATCTCCACCAGGAGACGAAAAGGGTATTCAAGGCTACGGTCTTAAAACGAAACTCGCACAAGTGTATCCTTATGAATTCTGTGAGACCTTTGCCTCGTGTTTGGCAAGATTCCTGAAACGAGATGCGTATGCATCTCATCTGTCTTTAGTCACAGACATACTAGAATACTCTGGAGATGAATGCCTCCAGGGACTTTCGGAACTTCTTGATCAGGAGTATTCACTTTTGACGACAAATCCTCTCAAGGATTCGAAACTCCTGCAAGATCCGAAAATCAGATCACTTGTTGCTAGAGTAAATTCTTTATCGAGTAAAACTGAATTACCATTGCATCATTCCAAACCATCACCGTCCCTTGATGCCTTGGTGTCAGACATTACTCGCCTTAGATCAAGACTCTTACCAGGGTCTGGTTTCGAACAGTGTACTCTATACAGAGGTACATTTGGAACAGTTAAAGCACTCACAAGTGTAACTGATGGCGTTCTTGTTTTCTGGAACAAGAAGAAGCCTAATTCGACCATGACGTGTTGCTTGCCGCACCAGGTTTCCTGGAACAAAGTACACCCATCAACCTTCTCGGGGGTGCTATTCCAGATGACAGGCGGCAAGACTTCACCGTCCGTGCGAACACCGCCGGATGTAATCATGTCGGACGAAGAGGTTTCGCCGTCAGACCCGTCGGAACCAATGAGCACTAATCGCTCACGGATCACATCTGACGATGTTTCTATGCCGGAACCAGATCAGCCGATGCCTCCCGGCACGCCGCCGTCGCGTCCTCCTCCTCCCGTACCTCCACCGCGACTACCGGCCGTTTCCTCCGATGAGCCCGTGGCTCCTGCTCGGGCTAAGCCTCGCGTGCATCCGCCTCCTCGCGTTCCGTCTCCTCGGCGTCTGGGGGGTGATGTGTCGCCAAGGTCTTCATCGGAAAGGAAAGTTTCGCCGCACAAACAGAAATCACCTCACAGGTGCCGACACCTAAACCTAAACCGAAGGCACATCCACAGGGACCCATTCTTCCATTACAACAAGATGAAGAAGACACTGAAGAAGAACTGGTCCCAGACGACCCCGGACAACCGTCCGCTCCTCCTCACACTTCTGGTTCACCAGAACCGGAGAGCGATGCCGAGTCAGAGAACACAAGGTATTACTCTGATGAGGAAGGTGACTTGGTCGTAGATGAGAAGGACTGGGTCCTTCTCACAGAAGAACAGAAACTGTGCAGTAACACAGGTTCTTTCTCCATGCCTCGGTACATGCATGGCGGACCCGTGGACATCAGAGAGGTAACATCAAGAGTGAGGTCAGACCGAACACGGTATAAACCCACTAAAAGGTTTCGATCTGACATCCGTGAAGAGTATGATCTTCTCACGGAAGAGGACAAGGCTTTATCTCTAAGTTCCTCCAGGAACTCAGCGAACTTAACCCAGAAGGCACAGCGGAAGGAGGCAACCGCCAAGGAAAAGCGTGAGATGAAGAAACAGTTTGATGAAGCGAAAGCAGCAGAATATCAGAGCTGGCTAGACAATGATGTCTTTGAGCTCGTCGATACACGGAAACTCGGAAACATCCGAAATTATGTCACTGGTCGATGGGTCCTGACTCTAAAAAGAGACAAGGACGGAAACTTCCTTAAGTGTAAGGCCCGATGGGTCCTGAGAGGTTTCCAGGATCGACAGAAGGACATTCAGCAAACTGATAGTCCTGCTGCGAGTCGCCCAGGCTTCCGCTTAGCGATTCAACTAGCAGCTAACAAGCTGTGGAATCTGACACACATCGACTTAAAGACTGCTTTCCTACAGGGTGAAGCCTATGATGAGTCGAGAGACATAATCTGTCAGATTCCTCCTGAAGCAGGTTATCCTTCCTACATTGCAGCGAGGATGAAGAAACCCGCTTATGGACTTAACGATGCACCTCGAAGATGGTGGAACATCGTTGATAAGGCACTCCTGTCTTATGGCCTGGTGCCAACCCGTGCGGATCGCTGTACATATGTTCTGTATGGTAAGAAGTCTGCAACAGCAGATGCTGAGCTCAAGAAGTCTCAGCCAAAGACCATGGAATCAGCGATTGACTATCTCCTAGATCCCATAGCAGGCAACAATGCCAAGGGTAGACAGGTACATGGAGTAGTCTGTTTGCATGTAGATGACCTGTGCATGGCCGGTGATGACACCTTTCGTAAGGCCGTGATAGAATCGATCAAAAAGGAATTTGCAGTAGGTTCTGAAGATACGAATGATATTATGTTTGTAGGACAGAGATTAGTCTGGAAGGATGCTACAGCATCAGTGCCAGCACATATCTCAGTAAATCAGAACCTAGCTGTCGAAGCTCTAGAAGAAATTGTTTTTGACAAGAAGCTCAACAATGAGCAACAGTGCACACCACAGCAGCACACTGCTTATAGAAGTGTTTTAGGACAGATCAACTGGCTACAAAGCCGGACTCAAGCCCACATCTGTTATCGCTTCAGTAGGTGTGCGAGCAAGGCTGCCAAGCCTACTATCGGTGATATTCGAGAACTGAATAAACTTGTTAGGATTTTGAAGTCTACCGAAGTAGAATTGCGTTTTTGGCCGCTGAAAGGAAATCTCAGAATCCTCGGTTACCCTGATGCTTCCTACAGGAACAATGATGACAAATCATCTCAGAGAGCCATGTTATTTTCCTTGCTGAAGATCGAAATCCGAAGCTAAAAGGAATGAAACAATCAGCAGCAGCTGCTTCTTCCAAGAAGAATGATTTCTCTGAATCCTCTATCAAGGAAACATCCTCGAGAGGTAGCCTGGTGGACTATGAGTCTCACAAGATTACGACAACCACAATGTCCACAACAGTGGCAGAGCTTAACGCACTGATGCGTTGCTTTGGTACCTGCCTGTTCCTCAAGGGACTTTGGGCAGATCTCTCATCAGAGACCGTACCTATACATATCAGAACAGATGCGAACAATCTTGTGACAACAGCAGGCACGACACACCTTCCAGAGCAAAAGGAAACTCACCATCTTATACAGATGCTTCGTAAGGAATCCAACTCTGGATCTCTAGATGATCTAGCTCATGTAAGCTCGAAGTACTGCCTAGCTGATGCATTAACAAAGCATTCGGCACAACCTGATGAGCTTATCAAGGCTCTGGAAACAGGAAACTTACCAGAAACAGACATTCATCCACCCTTCCGTGAACTCCTTCAACATAAAGCTTTCACTGTTCGGTGGATTATAGACAACCTTAGGAATGCCGCTACAGCGGTAGCCTTCCTTGGAATTGATGTCTCAACAGAGATTTACCGATTATTTTACTGCCAAGGAACATGGTGGTAGTCTTGTTTGCTGGTAGCACAACCATGTGCTGGATTTTCTATTTAGACTGTTTTTCGTCTAAAAGAAAATTTGTGTCTGCAAGCTGCGTTTTCATCAAGATCAGACATGTTCATGAGAACTCTATGTTCTATACCATCCGCAGCCGCTTTCAGCCTCGAGCCTCACAGCAACTAGCCTTTTGAGCTAACCAAGCATTCCTGATCCCGTTTGGTCATCGTGCCGTAATGAGCACACGATCAAATTTCCGTAGCCGTGATGGATACGCCCTACCAAGGGCAGAACAGGCGTACCATGAGCGACATCCACACATGGATAGCTCTTACCCCGAGTCTCGTCGGGACGCATCACGTCGACACACCGAACACGGTGGACACCGATTTCACAAACGTGAGAAAAATAACGAGCCTCCGTACATTTACATGGGTCACCAACAGGTGTTCAATCCGCGTCCAAGAGATCTTGCTGACCTGATCTTACGATGTGGCCATGCGAGTCGAGCAAAGCTCACTCCAATCTCCAAACATGGAGTCAGGCTCTACGAAGGAGTCCTCCAAGGACCATGGGACAACAGTCCCCTTTTATACTGGGATAACAACGTGGGCAATCACGCTCGTGATCCACGCCAGTTTTGTACGATGCTTGCACATCACCTTCAGACTGGCCTCCCACAGGAGGTAAAACAATGTGTGAGTCTTGATGCATCTGGAGAATATGACTATTCCTCCTCAGTGCCAAGACTGGTAGAGGTAACAGGTCTCTCACCAGAGATGTGCTTCCACATTCTTTCCAAGACCAACAAGGTCGGAAGGTGGTTAGCACACTCAACAAGACACCTTCAGAATCAGCGCCAAGATCTCTTTGCTGGCCAACACAATTATCTTCTGGACATGTCCAAGTTGGCCGATGCACAGCTCGCACAATATTCACCACAAGAGATCGCGCTTGGTGTTCTACTTAACACTAAGTCCAGGTTCGTGGTCACTATGGTTTATGACCAAGATGGCAGGGCTGAAACAACAGTTGCCGCCGTTACCATCCCACAGGATGCAAATGTGATGACCATGACCAAACTTTACCTCTCGGCAGTGGGAGGACACGGTTCACGAAGAACTCTACCAAGAGCTGAAGAACCAGATCCCGAAGAAGAGAGGCCAAGGTCACACATGACCATCTCAGACTTCATGGCAACGGGGAGCAATCCTGTGCAGTCCCAAGCACAACGTCTCTCCACTAATGCGCCAAGGCCCGTAGGCATGGAAGATTTTGTTCGACAGAACAACCCTTGTTACATTATGCATGCCACGGACTTACAGGCACTATCCTCAATCCTGAGGCATGGTCTGGTACCATCAAACCTCTTATCTCAGGTGGTGACCTCACCAGGTCTTCAAGCTCTCGTGAATGAAAACAGTCGTTCCAACAGGGACACTGTTCAGTTTTCATCGCTAAACCTGGCGAATCCTAATCCGACTTTGCTGCGTGCCAACAAGGCACTGCTCCTAGTATTCGACGCAAATAACGTAGTGAACGAAGTCACAAACATGTGGCAGTCGCAAGCGGGGATGTTTGCTACACCAGAGTAGTGCATGCCCGTACTCTTAGCGCCGTATTTGCACCCTCTGAAACACTCTGGGTATCATCGCAATACGATGAGCTCAAGAGCATCGGACCATGGTGGGCAGACCACTGCTCCGAACAAATGCCGTCAGCGACTTACGAGTCGAAGAAATGGTGCTCAAATTACGGCAAGGAGATCGAATCGACACTTCGCAAGATGTCAAGGCGAAATCTGCCTCCAGAGCCTCCCAAGGCTAGATCTTCTCACAAGAAGTCTTTCTCTCTGCCAAATACAGAGGCTGACACAGCTCCAAACCAGGAGCAAACCGCTTCTGCAGGTGAAGTACCTCCGAACACGGAAACTACTGCAAAGGAGATCCACCCGAGATCCAAGCTCGCCCGGCAGGCCGAGGCCGACAAGGATCCGGACAGTCTTATGGGACAGCTCTGGAACTCCGACGGCACCAGAAGCGCCACTGAAGTTCTTAAGATAACGACAGGTCACAAACCTCCAGAACCTGTCCAGGATACTTCTGCCAACGTAATTCCTCCCAAGGAAGAATCTTCTGGAACAGAGACGGAACCTGAGGAACCAGATCCTAACCAGGATTGTGACGAAGAATCAGACGCTGAGTCGGCATCAAGCGAAAAGAGCGAGAAGAGCGAAAAGAGCTCAAAATCTTCGTCATCCTCAGAACTCCGAGTTGATGTTAATCCGTCTCACAAGACGAACTCTGCACCTGCAGCATCAGAGGAGAAGAAAGAATCTCCCACGAAAGAGATCACAGAGAAACTTGAGAAGGTCAAACTTGACCAACCAAAGCCTGAAACAGAATATGTTCAGAGTTCAGACGAAGAGCCAAGGAAACCAAAATCTCCTAAAAAGGAGAAGGAAAAATTCCTAGTTCTCTTCGATCCTGAAACAGAAACTATTATCGAGTCAACAGAAGCAAGCTCAACCTCGAATACGAGGAGCCTGCTGATGAGGAAGACCTCGTAAGAGAACATGAGCGCATCAGCGCTCGAATTCGAGAAAATACCAAGCACCGAATCTCGAAGTCACCGTCTAACCCGGCTATGCAACAGGAAATGCAAGAGAGAATCTGGGTTAGTCGATGGAATCGAAAAATCCGAAGTCCACTCATGATCAAAGATTCTGAGGCTCCTGACGAAGAGGAGTGGGACAGACCCAGAGAGTCAGCATCTTCCTCCTCTGCGCCTCCTAACAAGGAGAGATTTGTAGGAGTACGCAGGACAGCCATGAGCCTTAACCAAAGGATACGAATGTTGCCTCGACCAGACAATCCTCTCTGCGATCTCTGCAAACAGCCTACAGGCTATTTTTGCTATTCCTGTGGAACGATTGTATGTGCAGACTGTCGACTTACCCCACAGGGTAAACAACGGATGTGCGAATGCGTCTTGCCAATCGATTGCCTTGAGACCTCCAAAGTGAGAGCAGGAATGACCTCAGACGAGCGTCAGTTTTTATACGAGGCCATCCTCACACATGAGGACGTAGATTTGGCAGTTCAGAAAATCAACATGTATTGTGAACACGCAAGAAGTCTGTTCGAAAAGGACTATCCAGGCGTTGATCCACACAGCCTTGATGATATTAGGAACAATCCTCCGAATACGTATGACAGCTCCACAGAGGCTCCAACCCTGGAGGAATATAAGAGCGTTAACAAGAGTCACATCAACATCAAGGACTCTAGAACAAGCCACCCGGCTTCTTTTCTCACTCTTACTGGCCACGAAGACAAACTGGTGCTCGACGCACATTACGAGATAGTTCGCAACAGGATGGCCGGTGTTAATGAGAAGAGAGAATACATTGAAGGCTCAAACCCAGACAGCGTATCGCTGAACCTAGTGGTATTCAACTGGGGAAATATGGATCGAGCGCCGGTGCCCGCAGGGAATCCCAAAAAGAAGCTCAAACCTGAGAAGGGATTCGATTATCACCCTCTTATTGACATGTGCTTCAACAATTCAGCTCATATTACCCTCGTACTCGAGGCAGGAGCACTTGCGTCAGAGTATTCAATCGCAACCATGCGAAAACACGAATACAGGGGGATGCTAATCCACTCTCCTCCCAAGGAGCCTGAGGCACCCTCAATGTACATTGGAGTCAAGGGTGACCCAACAACAGACATCGCTCTCGTCCACCACTTCTACCGTCATCGAACCATGAAGCCTAAGAATGGTGGTCCCAAGAAGCGACTGTGGGCATGCCACGGTGCGGTGTGCCGCCTCACATTTGGGTACCACAGTACCATACCAGAGGCAAAAGAATGGGTCCACCCAAATTCTGGCCAAAGGATGACGAGAGACGAGTTCATGCAGATTATCGGATATGATCCACTCAAGGGCAAAAATCCTGACAAGGATGGACCCACTGATGGCTCTTACCTCTCACCAGAGGCGTGTCTGACATTGTCGACCCTCGACCCCTCGCCGATTCTCTGTGAATGGAACGGCCATGTCGAGGGTGATGAGCCACCAGAGGAAGACTTTGAGACATACGCAGAGATCTTCTCACAAGAAGCATCTAATGATCTTGACGAGATGTGGTGTACAAAAGGGCCTTACAAGGTCATCACCATCGCGATCGTCCATTTCAACTCGTTCATGACTCATAAGGAAGAACAGAGACGCGAACTGGTGAACGCGTTCCTCAACGAGGTTCTCCCTTTTAAACCGGATGTAATAGCGGGAGATCTCAATAATATTGCGTCGAGGCTCACCTTAAAAGGTGGAGACGTTCACCCGCGAAACAGTTTGTTTTCTCTATACCTGGAGAAGAAACTTGCAGCATTCAACAAAATAGCAGGAAGGCACTCACAAGTGCGACATCTTTGCTTGAACAACTCCGACCAGCACAGACTGGCACGTGCAGATCGTCTACCGGCGGACCCGGCGAAGAAAGTTGCTGACCTTGACTGTATCAACAGTTATATCCTTGACTGGAGTAAAACGCCGCACACGGCGTCACCTAGTCCAAGAGAGGTCACACCTGCCGCTGAAAGAACATACTGGGAACGAATCTCAGATATGTGGCAGGACACGAACAACAACAGGGATATTGATATCCGTCTGTTTGTCTCAGTCAAGCAGTACTATTCAACTTTTTCTAACCTTGACCTATGGTTGAGTCCCTCTGACAAAGATTGGCACAGCCCTTTGGGCTTCACGATACAACCAATCCTTACAAAAGGGAAACACAACCGGTCAGATGCCCAGGTCCAGAAGATCGCTGACAAGCGAAAGGCTTACAAGCAGCGTAATGCTGAATACTGGGGTTACAACGATTCATTCGTTTACTCATCCGGCAACAGCTGGTACGACAAATCGCAACCATCAGGTAGCCATCACAGATATGGAAGATTCTGGGAGTGGCCACAGCCTGAACGTCCCAGCGAGCCTGAAGGTCCTCCTCCAAGAAGGAACCAGGAATCATCGTCCTCTTCACAACAAGATCTACCAAGATCAAGGTCCAGGCCTCAAAGAACCAATATTGTTGACAAGCTCAACATGTCTTTGGAAGAGCTGGATGGACTAGAAGAAGAACCGTCACCAACAAAAAGTGACATCGAAGAACACGAAAGAGAAACATCAAACTTGATGTCTGCTCAGAGAGATGAAGAGGAACAAGAGGACGAATCCTCCAGTCGGAGAAGAAGAAGGAAGGCATCGCGTCCACCGTCTGCTCCGAGCGGCAAGGCACTCAGAACAGCTGCTACAGCAGCGGGGTTGTCGGGCTGGTTCGGACACCGCAACCGAGGTGGAGCAAACGCAGAGTCTACCAAGACTGATGAAACTTCACTTCCAGACTCACTAACCAGTGAGCAAGACTTCTCCGTCTTCAGCATCACGTGGAATGTGTTCCTGCTGCTAATGGGCTTACACTGGATGTGGAAGCAGATTACCAGGCCTCCTATCAGATGTATGGAGCGCCATCAACCAAAATCAAGAGCAGCAGCGAACCAAAGAGTTCCATTCCTCGAACCCGAGGATGAACCGCAGACTCGTGAACCTTTAGGACCCAACAGGGTCAATTCCGGAGAAACAACTGATCTGCGACCTATCTGGCATACTTCCCGAAGCGAAGTCTACCACCTCTCAGACAGCTGTTACCAGCTTAAGCAAGCAAGAGATGTTTGCAGGAAGGTGCTGTGCAAAAACTGCCTTCATGCAGTACAAGTTGCGGAGATTCGCAGGAATGATCCTTTCCAAAGAGGTGATACACGACCACGTGGCACCGAAAGAGACATTGAGCGCTTCCAGACCTACGATGATGCAAGTAACACTCCTCACATGACACAATTATTCCAGGATGCCTTGCATGCACAAATGGCCGAGGAAGCCATGCAGATTACCTATACATCGATCCCCAAGGGATCCTCGGCAAAAGCCAGAGGTACATCTGCACTCTCAAGTGCCGCATCGTCATCAGCGCCCAAGGCAATGCCACCAGGGCCTAACAAGGCAAACATATCACCTCCACCTAAGAGTCCTCCGCCAAAGGCGAAAGGAACAGTACCTTCTGCTCCTCCGAGACCAAAAGGTCCTACCAGAAGAGGAGGTCAAAATCGGCGTATTCAACGAAAGGCAGCCAGAGAAGCCCACAACAGTGGACTCTGCACTTATGCAGACGCTGCACTTGACGAAGCCAATCAAGGCCAGGCAATTAACGTTACGTGCCGAAACATAGTATCAAGACACGTCAGCTCTATCGATGCAACGGTAGAAGCAGCCGGCCAGTTTACACAACGCGTGCTACAGCACGTAGAAACATATGATGAAGAGGAACCGTGGAGCACGGAGTTCCTACCAGTCGTGGAAGTCCTATTCAGGAACTTAAGCGGCGACGAAACAACTGTCATACATGACAATCAAACGGTAACTATGCCTCTTGCGAAATACACAGACCTCCTCAGAATCGCACAAGCATTGCGAGGCTCTATCCAGAGAGACAAGGAGGAAAGAAAGGAACATCTTGACACCATCCAAGATACTCTATCCAGAGTGGAAATCCTTCTCACAGCACTGAAGGACTCAAGGACAGTCTTTAACCAATTGGTCCATTCCTCACTAGAGATAGAGCGAAGAAATAACAATCTCAAAAATGTCCTCGAGACACTTTTTGATGACCAAAGCTCTGAGGAAGACCAATCAGAATCTGACAATGAAGAAGTCCTAACTCCTTCTGCACCACAGTACTGGAATAGCCTTTATGCCCACGCCTTATCTCCTTCAGGAGATGAAAGCGAAAGATCATGGGCGTCCTCAGACGGACAGCTTGAAAGAAGAAGGGCTGAACGGGCAAAGGCTAAGCAGCCGCAACCGGCAAAAGCCAAGGCAACTCCAGTCAGCTCACAAGCTGCTCCAAAGGCCGAGCCAAAGGCGACAACATCCAACCATGGATATGATACTGCAGATGCCGCCTTCACCAGGGCTGAGAACAGATTACTCGGAATCTTTTCAAGTTCCGAAGAAGATCACTCAGACCCGGATGAGCCACATCCGAACGTCTATGCTCGAGCCTATGATCCAAACCTGGATCCGAATCTGAGATAGGAAAATTCTCAGAGTTTCACAATAGTGAATCGTAAGGCTCTAACAAGAGCACAATGAATGGCTGCATAATTCGGTAGTAGAACATCACCAGACCTGATCTTGTACAGATGATCTCTCTGACGAATATGCATGAGTGTGTGTGCAAAATGAGTGGAGTGTCCTCAGCAGTGTACTTCAGTGCTATACCTAGCATACATAATATGCTGTTTTTATAATGAGTCCAAAACTCCGCAACTGTGACAGTGGGCATAACAGTATATGTGTGAATGTGCGGCCATGCTTTCGGTAAAAGAAAATTAGTGTCTGTTTGAAACCATAAACCTCTAAAGGGGTAGCTCTAACAGGTACCTACAGCAATGGCTGCATGCTCATACATATACATTCCGCTGCCCATTGGCTCACAGTGGTTTTACCATATTGAGACAAGACAAGCTCTCCTTGCGTAGCAAGACAAAACAACTACTGTCCGTGTGCAGGGCGCTGCCCTTTGATCCTTAGGGAATAAACTGGTCATACACCTCCTTACAAGGAGTATCCCTTGGGGGTGTATCGGCACAGGGGGAGGGGGGTGGGGGGGGGAGGGGGGAGGGGAGGGGAAGCGAAGAAAATTGGGTTGGACTGCCTGCAGAAACCGCCGGACCTTGGGGCTCATCGACACGTTTCCATTTTTTAGGGGGGGGGGTGGCGTGGCCAGGATTTTGGGGGTGGGGTCACTGGGGAGGGGATTAAGAGGTGGGGAATAGGAGAATCCGAATAGGAACCTCTGACCGCTTCGGCCGGGGCCGAGGCGAATAACCGAACCCTCATCGAAGGGAGCGATGAGCCTCCTTTCAGCCCTTTTGGAATTAAGGAATAAGGTAAAAGCCAGAAAGTTGGAATATGATTATCGTAACCCCTTTAAGGTAAATTATAGGGGATCCTACCATTAATCTATATTCCAACTTTTCTGGAGTTCCCTGTATACCTTAAATGATAATAGGATGGATACCTAACATGGTTTACGGTATTCTGGGAACCCCCCAGAAGGAACCATAAACCCCAAACCCCGGCTGTGGTGCTTTTGGAAAAGGGCCCCAAACAACAAAAACATCCCCATACCCTAAACCAACGAAGGCTAAACCCTAAACCCTTAAACCCTAAACCCTTAAACCCTAAACCCTAAACCCTTGAACCCCTAAACCCTAAACCCTAAATTCCCTAAACCCTAAACCCTAAATCCCTAAACCCTAAACCCTAAACCCCTAAACCCTAAGCCGCAGGTTGCGAAACCCCGGTCTGAACAGCGGCCGGCACGAACCTTCGGCAGTGCGCCGGACGCGCTGAGCACATGGTGGCCCCCCGTCGGAGATGAGGTTTAGGGTTTAGGGCTCCTTTAACGGAACTCCTGGGTTTCCTGTAAGGGATCTATCAGGGGTTCCTATGAGGGATCTATAGGGTACTATCTAGGGTTTAGGGTGGGGTTGGGGTTTAGGATTTGGGGCTTGGGTTTTTGCCCTGGGGTTGGCTAGGATGCCCAGTAGTACCCTTATTCCCTTTTTGTAGTCCTAGGTTCCTTATAAAGTTACCCAATACCAAAAAGAGAGGCCTTTTTATTCTTAGGTTACTGGGTATCCTAGTTGGATTTTGCCCTGGGGTTGGGGTTAGGAGTGATCGTTGGATGTAGGCTAGTCCTTTGGATTTTGGGGTATACGAAGTGAGGGTTCCTAACGGGGTTTAGGGTCTAGGGTTTAGGGAGCTTTCTGAAGCCTTCATAGTCTATAGCCTTCTTAGCCAGGACATCGGGTGGTTCTCTTGTGTACGGGGGAAGCCCTGAGCCTAAGCCCTAAACCCTGAAACCCCTATGAGTACTTGGGTGGTTGTCAAAATTATGGTCCCTTTTTGGGTCCCTATAATACTACGCCACCTATTTTTAGGGTACCCAAATAGGGACCCTAAATTTGACAACCACCCACTTCTGTGCGCCGTACTGCGCGCTTCAGGTATTCGAGCTGCAAAGACGAGTGAGCCCGAGGAGGGGCCAAGGGGTCGACTTGGGTGGTTGTCAAAATTAAGGTTCCTTTTTGGGTACCCTAAGTAATGGTGCCGTGCTATATTAAGGACCCCAAAAGGGACCCTAATTTTGACAACCACCTACTGAAAGGATCCGGGGGCTTAGCAAGTGCTAGGATTTGGGGTTTAGGGTTATGAGCCAGGTGGCTGTAGCTACATCGCAGCTCCGTACACAGGAACGCCAAACTTATTGCTACAGGGACGCTATCTATGAGATCTTTCCACCTTCAGACAGAATAGAGGGCTTTCGAGGGACACTGTTCCAGTGGCTGCCATGTCATTTGGGGTCTCCAACATCCTGATGTAAGGGTTTAGGGAATAAAATATAGAGTTTAAACGCTTGCGGTTTGTGGCAACCACTGGCAGGCAACACCAGGGCAAACCGTGCACAAAGCAGCATGTCGATGCAAAAGCAGAGGCGGTGCGGCCTCAAATGCTGAGTTGCGGGTAAAAGCCAGGTTCCCGGAGCCTGCAAGCCGAACCCTAAACCCGAGACCCTCAACCCTAAACCCTCAACCCTAAACCCTCAACCCTAAACCCTCAACCCTAAACCCTCAACCCTAAGCCCTAAACCCTCGGCCTTCAATTCCTGGCATAGCAATCGAAGCCTGGACAGTTACCGGTTCACCTCTGAAAGGCTCCTGAAGATAAAATATACCTGGAGGATCATGGAACTTAGTAACTAAGGTAAGTTATAATTAAGGTAACTATACTCATAATTACTTATAACCCCATTTAGGGTACTTATAACCATACTTACTAAGTCCCATGATCCTCCAAGTATACGAGACTGTCATGTAGGAGCCTAACTAAGAAACTCAGGGCCGAGAACGCCAAAAATAGTAGGATTCATATAGGGAGTTTCCGAAAATTAGGGGTACCTTTTTTAGGGGTCCTTATAATAAGGATCCTACTATTTAGGGGTGCTATATTCGGGGCCCCCTATGGTCGGAAACTACCATATAGGGAACCCTTATGAACTCAAGAGGTTTCTTAATCAGGTTCCCACATTACCCCCAAACTCCGTTCTCGTAGTCAAGACTTTGAAACTGAGCCGTCGGGTCCGAACCCAGCCCTTAAACCCTACTTAGAGGATCATGGGACTTAGTAAGTAGGGTTCCTTAAAGGGCTCCTTAAAGGGATCTAGAGGGTTCCTTAAAGGGATCCATAGGGTTTAGGGTTTAGGGTCTACTTAGAGGATCATGGGACTTAGTAAGTAGGTTATAATTGGGGTTATA
Organism: Symbiodinium sp. CCMP2592; assembly: GCA_905221615.1. NCBI lineage: Eukaryota > Dinophyceae > Suessiales > Symbiodiniaceae > Symbiodinium > Symbiodinium sp. CCMP2592. The sequence continues at coordinate 736,509 of CAJNDT010000213.1, read as the reverse complement.
AGTCCCCTAAGTGGGGTTATCCTAATTATAACCTACTTATAACCGTACTTACTAAGTCCCATGAGCCTTTAAGTATCCCCCCTATCCTTCGTCCTAGGGACGTGTAAGTCTATGCTGTCTTTTCGCTCCGGTCCTGGGTGGGCTGGGTTTAGGGGGTTTAGGGTTAGTGGTAAAGTGGTTATTGACGCTACAAGAGAGCGGCTTGCAGGTTTACGGCATGGACGCTTTACTTCAGGAGTTCCTTTTCGCATTGCTGTCTGGCTATTAATCCCGAATTCTCTCCAGTGCTCCCTAAGGTTCCCTTAAGGTTCCCTAAGGATCCCTTGTACCCTCCCCCCTTGAGCCATCCTCCCTCAAGGACCCTATAGCTAAAGGGCTTCTATTAGGGCTTGAGGGATCATGGTTTAAAGGTTTCTTAAACCCTAAACTCAAAGCCCTGAAACAGGATCCCTCAAAGGCGCCCTTAAAGGATACCTTAAAGGAGCCCTTAAAGGATCTCTCAAAGGAGCCCTTAAAGGATCCCTTAAAGGAGCCCTTGAAGGATCCCTTACGGGTTCTTGCTGGAGGGGTTGTGTGGGGTTTCTTGCGGGATCTTCGAAGGCTTCAGCGCTTGAGAATGGTCCCTAGGATGCCCAGTAATACCCTTATTCCCTTTTTAAAGGGATCTATAAGGGTTCCTTAAAGGGATCTACAAGGGTTCTCTAAAGGGTTTAGGGTTTCCGAAAATTAGGGCCTAGGATGCCCAGTAGTACCGTTATTCCCTTTTTGTAGTCCTAGGTTCCTTATAAAGTTGCCCAATACCAAAAAGATGCCTTTTTATTCTTAGGTTACTGGCTATCCTAGGTCCAGTATCAGAAGCTTAGGGTCTATACGGTTGGTGATATAAATCCTGCACTACCCATTATAAGGAATGTAACATAACTCCCATAGTTTCGGGTCCTTAAGGTAATGCAGGGTTTATATCATCAACCGTAGTAAACCCCAAAAAGTTGGAAACCGGATTAATGACGTTCAGTGCTGGGATTCCCTGTACATGACTCTTAAGGATTGAGGCTATTGGGTTTCAAACTTTCGGTGAGGATCTATAAGGGTTCCTTTTCAGGGATCTACAGGGGTTCCTTTCAAGGGTTTAGGGCTTAGGGGTTTAGGCTTTAGGGTCCAGGGTTCAGGGTCTATGGCTGCTTCTGGGTTGAGAGTTTAGGGTTCCTTTAAAGGGTTACTATAAGGGTACTATGAGGGTTCTATTGGGGGGACCCTTTAAAGGGATCCATAAGGGTTCCTATAAGGGTTCCTATAAGGGGGTTGGGGGTTTAGCGTTTCTTCGGCCATCGAATCCTAGAACCCCAAGACCTGAACATCAAGCCCCTTTTTGTCGTCCAATCATCTTCTTTGTGTGTTCGTTTCCGTCCTTGTTTTGTTTTATTCGGGTTCCTTTTCCTGGCCCAGCTTTTTGGTTGTTGCTTGGCTGTTTTGTCAGTTTTTCGGGTTGTGTTTGCTTTGTATTGTTTTTCGCACGTCCATTCCTATTGGTTTTTGTATTTAAATTGAGGTTGTGCTTGACATTACGTATTTTATATCAGGATTCCCAACGTCAGCTCGTAAACGGCGCCACAAGTTTAGGGTTTTGGGAGGGATCTCTTCGGCTTTTCTTCTCAAGTGACCCTACAGAGGCCCCGATGTAGTTGACTTGACATTTATAGGATAGGATTTTGTGTCCCTTTAAGGGTTGAGAGGGTTTGGCGTTTAGGGGTTAGGGTTTAGGGTTTGCGGTGTACTATGGGGGCTCAAGTAATTTCCAATACTATTTTGGGGGCTCCTTGTCATAATTATGGTATAGTGGGACCCAAAACCCTATTCTAACCATTAAGGCCCTTATATTATGTAATTAGATAGCCATGTCACTATAAAGGGAACTCCAGAAAGTTGGAATATGGTTTGAGGGTAGGATACCCTATAATTTACCATAAAGGGCTTAGGATAATCCTATTCCAACTTTCTGGCTTTTACTTTAGAGGGAGGATTTCAGAACATAGTCACGAACCCTTGAGGCCGTTAGAATCCTGAGGCCTCAACTCCAAGCCCGCCAGGGAGATCCTGCGTTCGCCTGCCTTCCCCACAAGCTCAGTTGAGAGGGCTTGAATGGCTGCCTAGGGTTTAGGGTTTAGGGTTTAGGGTTTAGGGCTTAGGGTTTAGGGTTGCGCACGATGGGTTTAGCTAGAGTAGGTAACCTTTAACCCTTTAAGGGGGACTATGATCCCTATATATCTCCAATCTACTCTTAACCTTCAGGTCCCTATATTCTAGACAAGTAGGACATTTAGAACAGGGGCACTCGGTCTATGCGTCATGCTCCTAAACCTAAACCCTAAGCCCTAGACCTTGAATCCTAAGCCCTGAAACCTAAGTCCCATACCAAAGAGCTGGACGTGAAACCCCACGCCACCCCAAATTCTGGAGTTTCTGTGAGTCCAACTTCGTCCTGAAGCCTGAGCCCATAGAGCTCTAATCGCGGTTTTGAAGCGCTCTTTAATGGTTTCTATAAGACTACTTAAAGGGTCTTATACGCCCATCATTTGATGTTGAAAAGATGTTGGGGGTTGCATAATAGTCAGGAAAACAGTACGATTCTGGCCCTAAACCCTAGACAGCTTAACATTCGGATTGAGGTTTCGGGGGGGGGGGGTGGGGTGCCGATGCGCGAAAAAGTAGAGTAGTCGTAGGGTTTAGGGTTTAGGTCGGTGGTTGTATAGCCCCTTATAGTCCCACTTACATGTTTTGTTGCTTTATTGTACCGTCAAACCCCTACTCTCCCTAGTCACAGGCCCCCATGGGGGTCGCAACATCAAGCTGATGGCACGTGCTGGTTGGAGGCAAAAAAATGCATGACTGGTGTTGCCTTGCAGCTGCTTGCATGTCGAGATAGATAAGATAAGAGAGAGCGATGACACTGTCATCATTTCCTCTTTGCTTTTTCTGCCGGCATGTACTGTCTCAGTTTTTGTTGGCGTCATCGTTCTCGCGATTGTTTTGGAACTTGATACCACTGCTACCGTGATAGCAGGATCACTGCTATCCGCTGCCTGCACCGCTGCACCGCTGCGACGCCGACAGCGACGACAACAGCGAACGACCGCAATCAACCACCACGGGTGCTGTCGCAAGCGACTGCTGCAGTGACGACGACGTCGGCGCCACGACGTTCTGCTCAGGGTTGCGATGTGTGTTTCTACGCGCTTTGTCCTTGCTGTCATGTAGATTACGGAATGTTACAAACTTTCCTTCAAGGGCAAGACTGCAATGATACTGAGAGCGAAGGAAACGATGAAGCTGATGCTGCTGCTGATGATGATGTTGTGATGATGATGGTGATGGTCGGGCGTTGGCTATGTAGACGTGACAGGGAAGAACATGATGACGATGACGATACTGACATGCCCACATCACTGGTTGCAGCATGAGCTTGTTTTCGTGGCTTTGGTCAGGTCTGCAGTAGAGCCAAAGCCCGAGTCTAAGTATTTTCAAGCTTTCAAGCCGCTCTTGATCAGCTTGCATGTCTCGCTTTCGCCTCAAAGCCGTGGGCACAGACAGAAGTCAGCGATTTCACACTCCGCATTTGCTGTTCGGATAGTAGTGACCCCAGGCCAGCACCATCTCGGAAGTCTTGGAAGCAACATGTAACATGGGTAGCGACTCTGTCAGCGTGTTCAGTCTCAGACAGAGCAGTAGCTCACTAAGCATGCGCCTGGTGGTGTAGGGTTGAAGGTTTGGGGCCTTGATTTCGGACTTTTTGATGCGGAGACGCCTCACGTCTCTGTGGGACGTGGGTAGAAGCCATGAACCAGGAGGCAGGTCTTTCACAACGATTTCACAAGTTTGTTTTCAGCGTCAGAGTTTAAGGCTTAAGTAGGACACCTTTGAATTCCCTGTCTGTACAGCCTAAACTGCAAACCAGTAAGCTTCCAAACCCCCCCAAAAGCCGTAATTCTCAACATGAACCCTAAACTCTGTGTAAGCCTAGAAAAGCGTTAGCAAAGCCTTTCAGGCCGTATCAAATCCTAAAACATCAGCCGGAATCACCGTCCAAATGCCGTTGTTGAGCCCTGCAATAGCGTGGACCCTAAATCACCAATCTGCAGAATTGGTCAGAGGGGTTTAGGGCTCAGGTTTTAGGGGCCAGGGAAGCAGCGTAGACTTCCGTGAGAAACCCCCTTACTTAGAGGATCATGGGACTTAGTAACTAGGGTTATAATTAAGGTAGCTATACTTATAAATTATAACCCCACTTACGGTACTTATAACCATACTTACTAAGTCCCATGATCCTCCGAGTATTGGTTTGAGAGAGTTCAGGGTTTTAGGGGTGGTTAGCTGCTCCTGCTTCGTGCTTCGAGCTTCAGGGCTTAGGCGGCTTACTTGGAGGATCATGGGACTTAGTAACTAAGGTTATAATTAAGGTAACTATACTTATAATAACTTATAACCCCACTTAGGGGACTTATAACCTTAATTACTAATTCCCATGATCCTCCAAGTAGGGCTTACGGCGCTTTGGGGTTTAGGGTTTAGGCGATTTAGGGAGGGTCCAGGGTTGAGGGTCTGGCTTGTGGTTGTAGTAAAGCACTTTTCTGAATATGCGTGCTTTCACAAAAGCCGGGTCCATGTCCGGTTTTTAAACGAGACCCCTAAACCCTAAACCCCTAAACCCTAAACCCCTAAACCCTAAGCCCCTAAACCCTAAACCCAAAACCCCGAAACCCTAAACCCGAAACCTTACAGCGACGCCCCTGTTCCCCACGAGGGCGATGGGCCGGATCGTGGCCCGTCCAAGCGCCAGGAAAGGCGCTCGATGGAGGCTGGTTCGGTGAGTCTTCTAAGGAGTTCCTTTCGGGTTTAGGGTTTAAGGTTCCTTCAAGGGTTTAGGGTTTAAGGTTCCTTCAAGGGTTTAGGGTTTAAGGTTCCTTCAAGGGTTTAGGGTTTAAGGTTCCTTTAAAGGTTTAGGGTTGAAGGTTCCTTCAAGGGTTTAGGGTTTCAGGTTCCTTTAAGGGTTTAGGGTTTTCAGGTTCCTTTAAGGGTTTAGGGTTTTCAGGTTCCTTTAGGGGTTTAGGGTTTAAGGCTCCTTTAAGGGTTTCGGGTTTCAGGTTCCTTTAAGGGTTTAGGGGTTTAAGCTTCCTTTCTGGTTTAGGGCTTCAGGTTCTTTTATGTAAGGGTTCCGTTAAAGGATCTACAACGGTACTGTACGAGTTTAGGGTTTGGTGTTTTTTTGGGGGTTTGAGGGGTTTTGGGGTTGAGGGCGCAGGGCTCAGGAAAGGCTCGACAACCCCTTAATTAAGGAATGTAATTACGTAAATCATATTCAGGACCCTGTATTATTCAAGGTATACTCCTTAATCAAAGAGTTTTGGAGTCTCAGATTTTTTTGGTTTAGGGTTTGGGGATTAGGGTTTGGGGCAGGGTTTAGGGGTGTTCCAGGGCTTCAGCGTCGAAGGGTTTAAGTTTTTAGGGTGTTTTAGGTTCTGTACGGGTTCTACAAGGGGACTACATGGTAGGGTAAGGCTTCCAATTCTACAACGGTTATGTGTAAGGGATGTGACAGGGCCTTCTGCTGTGCTGTTTCTACAAGGCTTTAGGGCTTACCATTGAAGTGCGCAGGCTCCAAGTTTACTTAAAGGATCATGGGACTTAGTAACTAGGGTTAGAATTAAGGTAGCTGTACTTATAACTACTTATATCCCCACTTAGGGTACTTATAACCTTACTTACTAAGTCCCAGGATCCTCCAAGTAGGGTGAAAGGTTTAGAGTTTGGGGCTTGAGAGTTGACGATCAACAGGTTTGTAAGCAGGTCTGCGCTTTGTTTTAAGCAGTCTCGATGTTCTGAGTGTGAGGATGTAGTCTTCGATGATTCATGGGCTTTCGTTTAGAAGCCTTCTATAGTTCTAAGCCAGCCCAACCTCTAAAACCTTAACTCTAGCCTTGAACCTGATCACCCTGAAACCTGAAATTGTGAAGCCCTCATCAAGCCCCGCACCTCCTGTGAAGCTCTGGACCTCTGCAGAAGCCGCAAAGAAGCCCGAGGGAATCTTAGCAGTGGCCGTGACTATTAAACCCACCTGGGTGGGTTTAAGATTAGGGCATGCTTGAAGGACTAGAGGACTTTTCAGTCATAGGGTTGTGAAGGGCTTACCCAGGTCTATTGGAGGTGATTTCGGGTTTGGGCTTTCGGGTCTTAGGTTACGAGGGTTTCATGGTTTTAGGGGTTTAAGGTTTGGAAACCCTAAACCCTAAACCCTAAACCCTGAACCCTAAACCCTAAACCCTGAACCCTAAACCCTAAACCCTAAACCCTAAACCCTAAACCCTAAACCCTAAACCCTAAACCCTAAACCCTAAACCCTTGGGGTTAGAGGACACTTCAGGTTTGGGGTTGCGCAGGGTTTACGTAGGGCCCGTAGGGTTTTGAGCTGGTTGAGGGTTTGGGGTTTAGGGTCTAAACCCTAAATCCAAACGGTTTTGAGGGTTTAAGGTTTGGGACTCTTGGGACTTCGGATTTTTTTGGGGTTTTAGGGTATAGGGTTCTCATACATACAACGCCAATCAGGATGCTTTTGCAGGAGCCCTACTTGCACCTACAAAACAGGCCGTCATTCGTAGCTAGAACCCTTTATAGCCTAGGATTCATATAAGGAACCTTAGTAAGGGGCCTAAACCCTAAGCCCTCAACCGTGGATTATATATTGGAACAATGGGGCTCCGCACCCAAGGGATTCACAGAATCTGAGCCTCTGAACCAACAGCTGAACACCTAAGCGCTGTAAACAGGGACCTCCACAACAGCTCATGAAGCCCAACATACACCTGACTGTAGGATCCTCATACTTGGAGGATCATGGGATTTAGTAAGTATAAGGTACCTTAAAGGGGTCCTTAATGGGATCTATAGGGTTCCTTAAAGGATCAAAAGGATTTAGGGTTTAGGGTCTACTTGGAGGATCATGGGACTTACTGAGTAGGGTTATAAGTGCCCTCAGTGAGGTTATAAGTAACTATATGCATGGTTACCCTACAGTAGAAGCCAGAAAGTTGGAACATCATTATCCTCATGCCCTTAAGGTAGAGTATAAGGGATCCTAGCACTATTCCTCCTAAAGCCATGTTCCAACTTTCTGTCTTCTGCTATACTTATAACATAGCTACTAACTCTAAGTATAGGATCCCCATTGACAGGCTTGATGAGCCCATCAAGGTTGGCCTGGTTCCCTGTGGACGCAGCGTCCCTGCCTCTAAGCAGTCCTCTTATGACTATGTGGACAGGGCGCGACATGACTACAACCTGCAGGGCTATGAGTTTCCTTGGTCGATCATGGATCTCAACCAGCCCCCGGAGCTGGAGCTCTACGGCGCAGATCAGCTGCACTTCAAACCAGCCTCTGAGTTGCCGGCCATTGGGCGCATCATTGGCCGCGCCCTGTACTGCATGACTGTGCCGCAGCCACAGCGCAACGAGGGGGGCCCAAACCCTCCGTCAATCTTGCGCAGGCGTCCAAAGAACTTCAAGCGACCGCACACGGGAAGCCTGCACATCAAGCCTAAGCCCAGCACCCAAAAGGGCCCCCTTAAAGGATCTATAGGGAGTCTATAAGGGTATAGGGTTTAGGGTTCATGGGTAGTATTCACAGCATATAAGGGCCCCTTTAAAGGGATCTACAGGGGTTCTATAAGGGTATAGGGTTTAGGGTTCATGGGTAGTATTCACAGGCATATTAGAGTACAATAGTGTATATCATAGTATAGTTTCACTGGTGTATTAAACAGTGTTATAGTCTATTAGCTTTCATAATCTAGGAACCGGATTAAGAAACCCTGGGCCCATAACCCCAAAATAGTAACACTCATACAAGGAACCCTAATAACGGCCCAAGGTTTCTTGATCAGGTTCCTACATTATATACCCATTTCAGACCAGAGACCCAACAACCCGCCGCACGAAGCGAAAGCCCTCCTGAACCCCTAAAGCCTGGAACCTCGCTAGGGTTTAGGGTTTAGGGATTATACCCTATACTTAGGGACCCCAAAAGCACATAAGCATAAGCATTATATGGGGATATCCCTACCATATTGGGCTTCTTTATAAGGGGGTTTATATGGGATATCCCTATCCTAATTTTTGCTTATGTGCTTTTTTGGGCCCCTATATACCACTCTACCCTCAGCCCTTAACCCTGGGATTGCTAGGTTTGGGCTGACAATCTCACGGAGGAGATGAACAGGACGCAATCGCCAGCCTGAAAGATCAAGCTAAGCTCTACAGGGACCCTCCCAGACCTTCCAAAATCCCTTAATTAAGGAATAGACCTTAAATTATATTGAAGATCCTACTATAATTTAAGGGATATTCCTTAATTAAGGGATTTTGGAAGGTCTGGGCTAATTCCAGTTCCGAATCAGGGTTCTTATTGAGGAGTCATTTCTCTTGGCTGGGCTTCGTCGCAGCGTAAACAACGAAGCCCGAAAGAGTTTATGCAAGGATCCCGATAGTCTCACACCCAGAAGCCTCGATAATCAGGAACAGTATCGCTACACTAGAATGTGCACAACTAGGATGCCCAGTAGTACCCTTATTCCCTTTTTGTAGTCCTAGGTTCCTTATAAAGTTACCCAATACCAAAAAGAGAGGCCTTTTTATTCTTAGGTTACTGGGTATCCTAGATGTGCACAGAACCCTGTTCTGATTTCGAGAGCAAAGTATTGCAACATATTGGTCCCGTGGGTAGGCGAGCTTCAGACGCTGTCGAATTCTTGGCGGCTGGGTACCCTAACAGGGTTTATGGTTCGGAGTGGCGCTGATCCGAGACATCTTGGGATCTCTCGTGGTTTTGGCAGGCGTAGCATGTGACTTTCACAGTGGCGCGCGGCCTCTGGCTTGCGTTCATGGTTTAGTGCTCAGCCTTAAGCCGACCTGGACAGCCCTTAAACCCTAAACCCGCCCTAAACCCTAAACCTTAAACCCGCCCTAAACCCTAAACCTCAACTCCAAAGCGTAACAGCCCTCATTCCCGATCCTGCGCGGAGGATGTCTGACATCGCAGAAACCAATTACTCGTACGTGGCTGTGGAGACACAGGTTCTCCAAGCCGTAGTATACTAATACTACGGTTGATGATACAAATCCTGCATTACCCATAAGAAGGAATAGACCATAATTCCCATGGTTTAGGGTCCTTGGGGTAATGCAGGATTTTGTCCATCAGCAGTAATACTAATACTAATACAAGGTTTAGGGCTTAGGGTGTGGAGGTTTAGGGTTTAGGGTCTAGTAGGTTAGGGTTAGAGGCAGAGGTTATGGTTTTAGGGTAAGTTGAGGGTCTGGGTTAGTATCTCAATTTAGGCTGCATATAGGCATTCTTAAATGCTGTCATACTTCGGCCTTTCGCAGGGGTTAGTATGGGAGTTTCCGAAAATTAGGGACCTCAAAATAGTACCCTAAAATGGTAGGATCCTTATTAGAAGGACCCCCAAAAGAAGGTACCCCTTGATTCTCAGAAAATCCCATATGCCCTTTGCAGGGATTCCAATTGAGTGTAGGGGTTGACCCCTGATTTCCAGAAGGGGTGGGTTGTCAAAATTAGGGTCCCCTTTTTGGGCACCCTACATATTAGGTGCCGTACTAAAAATAGGGACCCAAAAAGGGACCCTAATTTTGACAACCACCCATATGGGAAGTTTCTGATAAGCTCTCGTTTTTTCGCCCAAAGGGTCCTTTAGAATAGGGTTCCCTTTAAAAGGGGTCCTTTAAAGGGGTCCACGAAACATCTATAAGAGTACTGTGAGGTTTAGGATTTAGGGGTTTGGGGGTTTCCGAAAATTAGGGATACCTTTAGTTTGGGGTCGTTATGTTAAGGATCCTACTATTTAGGCTACTATAAGTAGGGTCCCCTATTTTCGGAAACTCCCATACAGCAAAACCATTTGTCAATGGGATTTTCGTCGCAAGGCCTGAAAGAAGCGGTTTTTATCAGGCCCTAAACCCCAAACCGCTGACAAGAAGCATTTCTTATCATCAGATGGCTACACTCACTATATCTCGAACCCCAGCGTCCATAGAGGAGGGTCTAGGATTCAGGCTTCTGGCTTACTTCAAGGCTCATGGGACTTAGTAAGTAAGGCTTTAAGTAGGTTATAATTAGGATAACCCCACTTAGGGGACTTATAACCCCAGTTATAACCTACTTACTAAATCCCATGATCCTCTACGTAGGGTTCAGGCTTCGGGCTTAGGGTTTAGGCTCAGGGCAAGGGGGTTTCATTTAGGACTGAGGGTTTGGGATTTAGCCCTGAGGATTTAGGGTTTAGGATTCCAGGTTTAGGATTTCTTTGGGGGTATTTTCAGGTTCCGCGAATCGAGATGAGGATTTCGGGCTTTTGGCTTTGGGGTCGGCTGCTACGGAACCCTAAACCCTAAACCCGATGTTCTGCATTCTGGAGTGCCATACTTGCATGTTTTTTTTTAGGAGCTGTTCCTTAAAGGATCCTGCGCTTTTTCCCGCTGGTTACTTCAAAGTCCAGTCGCCCAAAACCCTAAGCTGCTGTTTCATACGCCTTAACGATGAGTTCTAGAAAGTTGTGTAGGGTTTGGGGTTTAGAATCGAGGGTTTGGGGTTAGAAAGCCTGTATATGCCGACTTCAGGTACGTGCACGCCTACTTCTAACTACCCATCTACCTGCCTTGGAGGAAAGCAGCCCTGGTTCCACAGGCAACTGTGGGGTGACCTTCATCCTACCATCACACTCACACTTACCACCCACATCGACCGCAACCCCAGCAACAACCACAGTGGCAACCTGGGGGCCCTGTCTCAGGCAGCCCACCTGAGTCTCACGAGGGTCACCTGAGACACCACGGGCGTGAGGGTCCCGCAGAGGAGGAGGCTGAGGTAAAGGAGGTGGAAAGGTCGGGGGCCAGAGGGGCCGGAGGTGGAGGTGGGGCCTGAGGAGGAAAAGCATTGCATGACATGAGTCGCTTGAGAAAGGTTTGTGGTTTAGGGTTTAGGGGTTTGGGCTTTTAGGAGACTGTCAAGGCGGTTCAGGGTTCAGCATTGAGGTGCCGGGTTAAGATTGTGCCTGAACCCTACTTCAAGATTCATCACAAGGAAGGGTAACCCTAAACCCTAAACCCTAAACCTTTTTGAACAATGTAAACCCCAAAGCTGAAAGCCCTGGGGAGACCTCCAGGCAGTTCGATGAGAGCCCTTTAAAAAGCCAGAAGGCCCTTCCTTCCAATCCTCTTAGCCTAATATAGGAGCTTAAATGGGGGTTTCCGAAAATAGGGGGTACCTTATTTGGGGGTCGTTATAGTAAGGATCCTACTATTTGGGGTGCTATATTAGGGTCCCCTATCTTCGGAAACTCCCATATAGGAGCTTAAAGAATCACCAATACTATTTTGGTGATTCCTTGTTATATAATACTTTCAAGGGCTCGAAGACCCTAGTCTAACCATTAAAGCCCCTAGATTACACTAGATCCTGCTGAGCCGATCGAGAGCCACGTAGGTTGACTGCAGCTTAGGGGTTGCGCTTTGTGCGTAGGGTTTAGGGTTTAGGGCCCCGAGATCAAGACATAAGCTTCTCGATCTATTATATCCTCAGACATAATCCTTACATCTCCTAAATCTGGAACCCTGAACCCTCTTAGAGCCCCTAGTACATCCCCGTCTACAAGCCTAGTGGTCCCCCAAATCGGTTTGGGGTTCCGGGTACTAAACCCTGAAAGCAACCCTTGTAAGGGTTCAGGGTTTAGGGTGCTAAGCTTTGAATGCAACCCTTGTAAGGGTTTAGAATTTAGGGCAGGTTAGGTAAGAAGAGCCCTTGAGACACACCTGTAAAGGAACCCGGTTCTAATTATGAATGCCCCTACAACACCCTGAACCGCGCGGATCCGCCTTGCAGTTTCCTGGGCCCGTCATCCGTCCAATGGGGCCTTTCGACGAGAGTCACAAGTGCGCCGGGAGAGGGGATGTTGGGTGTGGGGAGTGTTGGGAGTTTGGGGTTTGAGATTTTAGCATTTGGGAGCCCTAAACCCTAAACTCTAAGGATCGATCTTAGGGTTGAAGGTTTGGGTTTAGGTTACTGGGGCCCTTCCCGAACCCGAAACCCTAAACCGCAACTCCCGGACCCTACACCCTGAACCCCAACCATAAATCCGAAACCAAACCCCCAAACCCTGAATACCAAGCCCCAATCCCTACTTGGAGGTTCATGGGTAGTTCTTAGTCGGGGGGGGATCACGAGTTGGGCAACTATGGCTACGCTCCACGTGAAGAGACTTATAACTTCACGTGTAAACACAAGTACCAACCCTAATCCCTAAACTTCCCTAAACCCCTGTAATACCTTATCGATCCTTACAGCTCTTATAGCTCCTTCAAAGGAAGCCCTAAAAAAAAACAGCTTCCCGAAACCCTTATAAGACCTCATCGATCCCTTACAGCCCTTAGAGCTCTTGCAAAAGAAGCCCTAAAGCTCCAGGTATGTACACAGGGCTTCGTTTTTTTTGAGGGGTTTGGAGCCTTGAAAGATTCAGACTCGCCGGCCCGCACCTGCAAGTCCCAAACCACGGCCACCCGAAACCCTAAACCCTGACCTCAAACCCTAAACCCTGACTACCTCTAAACTTCTAAACCCTAAACCCTACACCCTGACCTCTAAACCCTAAACCCTAAACCTCTGAACCGTAAACCCTAACCTCTAAACCCTAAACCCTAAACCCTAGACCATACACCCTAAAGCGTTTGGGGGTGTAGGGTTGAGGGCCTCGAGTCTCGGCTTTAGAGTTGCGGTGTCTCAGGAACAAGGCCCGGAGCTCGTATTAGGGTTTAGGGTTTAGGGGTTTAGGGTTTAGGGTGCAGGGTTTCGGGGTGAATAAGGCTCGGAGCTCGTACAAAAAAGCAAGATTTCAAACCACAGACTACCCTAAACCAAAAACCCAAGAATTTTCACCAAAGAAAGCGGAGCATCACTTCAGTCTTGGGAGAGAGTAAACCCCCACAAAGGCAAGCCAGAGCTCCAAACCCCAAAGCCCGAAGTCCACAAGCGCGGGTTTAGGGTTTGCGAAGCGTCTAGGGTTTAGGGTTTAGGGTTCATGGTTTAGGGTTTAGCGTTTAGGGTTTAGGGGTTTAGGGTTCAGGGTTTAGGGGTTCAGGGTTTAGGTTCTAGCGTTCAGGGTTCGGGGTTTTTGGGCTAGGCCCGAGCCCTACAACAACACATGCTGACCCCTACTTGGAGGATCGTGGGACTTTGCAAGTATGGTCCCTTATAAAAAAGGGGTCCTTATAGGGTTCCTTAAAGGGCTCCGTAGGGCGATCTATAAGAGTTCCATAATGGAGGATCATGGGACTCAGTAGGTATGGCTATGAATCCCTTAAGTGGGGTTATAAGTATTGATACGTACAGTTACCTTAAAAAACAACCCTGGTTACTAAGTCCCATGATCCTGTAAAGTAGACCCAGCACCCGATGTGCCGAAAGTCTTGTCAGACACCCTGACCAGAGCCCCTGCCAGAACCCTAAACCCTAAACACTAAACCCTTGATCTTGTTAGACCCCTCATCCAGAACCCTCGACCAACCTCAACATCTTGAACTGAAAACTCGGATCCCTTGTCTCAACGTAAACCTTCAGAAAACAAGGCTCCTCAGTAGCACCTTTTTGCACTTTTGTGTTTTTTGGCACCCTTATTAAACTTGAATCCTGGGATAAGTTACCATACTGAAGAAACCATGTTATTCACACCAGATCCCTATTGTGGTAACTTAAAATACCTTCCTTAACAAGAACCCAGAAAAGGGCGCCCTGAATATTAAGGGGCTACTGGGAAGGGGTTACTGGGAAACCCTAAGCCCTAAACCCCTAAACCCTGAACCCTAGATCCTAAACCCCTAAACCCCTAAGCTGAAAAAAACCCTATACCCTGGAACTTCCGCACTGGTAGGTTCCATTGGCAGATGCTGAAAGGCAACGTGGACTTGACGAAGGCCCTGATCAGAGTGTGGGTTTAGGGTTTGAGGGTTTAGGAAGTGGGGTTTTAGAGTTTAGGGTTTAAGGGTTTAGGGTTTAAGGCCTTAGGGTTTAGGGTTTGAGGGTTTAGGGTTTGAGGGTTTAGGGTTTGAGGGTTTAGGGTTTAGGGTTTGAGGGTTTAGAGATTCTGAGGCTTAAGGAGCTTTAATGCTTAGAAGAGGGTTCGTTCAAGGATTCCTTTAAAGGGCTTTGGGGTTTCGGGGCTTGTTGTGTAGGGTGACATTTAGTTTTGTTTTTAAATGTTTTTTTCTGGTTTTGATGTCTGAACCTTCGAGCTGTTGCTAATATTATTGTATTCAGGCCCCAACATATTAACTCTTGGCCATTATGTAGGCCCTACATTACTCGGAAAAGATACTTCCGCAATGGGTTCTTCGGTTTCCGTAAGGGTTCTATGTGGCTTCTGCATAGTTCTTTCTATAGTAGGTGAACTAGTTAAGGACTCTGGTATAGGGTTTAGGGCCATGTTGCCACCGGGATTCTTGGTACCCTGGACTTGTGGAACAAACTAGCACAGGGGCCCGAAGAATCACTCTCGATCCCCCAAAATGGCAGTCTGTCTATCAGGGAGAGCCCTTAACGAACCCCATATTTGCCCCACCCCACACCCAAAAAAACTCATAAAGAGCCCTTATAGAACCCTTGCAGAGCCCAACAAAAAAGCTCAGTAAGCTGTGCGCACTTCCAGCGACTCAAGAAGTCGAGGGCCAGAGCTGGACAACAAACGTAGCAGCCCGGGTTTAAGGTCTAGAGGGTCCGGGCCCTGAAGCCCTAAACCTCGGTATTATGGGCAGTTTAGGGTCCAGTTCGGTTTTGGGGCCAGGTCAAAGAATAATATGGTAAAGTAGAATACAGTATTATAACTTAGTATGATGCAGTCGAAGAGGCTGGACCAAAACCCTACACCCTAACCCTAAACCCTAGGAATCAAACATTGACAAGTGCGGCTCAAGGTGGCCATTCCCTGGTGCTTTCTGCTTCTCGCTTTCGGCTGCTGCATTTTTTCAGCTTTTTTGCTCGTTGCTCGTTGCACTGCGCTTTTCGTTCTTTTGCTGCTACTGTGTTTGTAGCTTTTTACTTTTTGCACGTTGCCCTCTGCCGTTTTTGCTTTTGTGATGTTTTCACGCTTCCTGTTTTCCGCAATTAACTCGTCCTCTGCTTTGTTTGCTTTCTTGTTTGCTTCTGCATTTGTTGCTCCTCGTTTGAGTCCTTGCCCCCTGCTTTTCGTCTTTTGCCTTTGCTTGTTTCGCTGTCGCTGTCGCTCCCTGCCGGTATGTCGGGTGGTCTTTCTACCGCCCGGCTGTGATTTGGGGGGCGTAGGGTCTGGGGCTATAGGGTAGAGTGTTTTGCTTTTCGGGCTGGATGTTCCGTGGTTCGGGAACTTCTGAGCACTCAAACATGGGACTAAGATTCTGAGATGCTCGTGCGAAGCGCCCCTTAAAGCAAACCCTCTATCCAGCGAGGGCTGCACTGCACACTGTGCTGAACTCTCGGAAGCCCAAGATACCCAGTTCGAACCCTTACAACCTGCAGCCTAAACCTTAAACCCTGATATGATAGAATCCCAATAAATCCCTAGGATGAACCTTTGAGGAACCCTGACAGGGTGTCTTTCGGAGGGTGACGGGGTGGGCGTAGGGCACAAGGATGCGCCCTTGTGGAGCCCCTGGAGATTTGGGGTGCAGGTTTTCTCAACTAAATGGGCATTTTCTCGAGGTTTTGATATGGAGGTCTGACCAGCTGACCATCCTTTTTGTTTGTGCACCTTAGAGCACCAGGCTTGCTTAACATGTTTATAGTGGGGCTAAGGGTTTGGGGTTCAGGGTTTTTAGGGTTTTGGGTTTTGGGGCTTCGGCCAAGACCGCGAATCTACTTGTTCAGGCCTGTCTGTGGGCTGTTGTGCGTTGAGTATGTCTGGGGTTGAGTGTTGGCTTATGAGGTGGTTTGGCGGTCTACAGTGAACCCTAAACCGCCACCCCTACACCCCTAAAACCCCTCAGCCCCCCAAACCCCCAAACCACTAAAACCCCTTAACCTTTGAAAATCCTAAACCGTGAAGCTCCAAGCCCCAAGCCCTCTGAACCCTAAAGTGTCTAAGCTGGAAAAACCCTTGAACGGAAGCCTCCGAGGTTCAGGGGTTCAGGGTTCGGTTCAGGGTTTAGGGTTTAGGGAGTTCAGGGTTTAGGGTTTAGGGTCCAAAATCCCTTATTTAAGGAATATACCTAGATTTCCCTTAAAGGCTCCTTTAGGGATCTATAGGGTTTAGGGTTTAGGAGGGGACACCCGGAGGTGCTGCAGCTGAGCTTTGCCTTCTCCGACGTGAAAGGGAATCGGCCAAAGGGAATCAGCACATGGAGGCCGAGCGGTTTACGGTTTAGGGGTTTAGGGTTTAGGGGTTTAGTTTAGGGGTTAGGGTTTAAGGGTTTAGGGTTTAGGAGATAGGGGTTAAGGGTTTAGGGTTTAGGAGTTTAGGGGTTTAGGGGTTTGGGGCTTTGGGTGTTTGGGGCTTTAGGGGTTTAGGGTTCAGGGCTTTAGGGGTTTGGGGCTTCAGGGGTTTAGGGTTCAGGGCTTTAGGGGTTTGGGGCTTCAGGGCTTCAGGGGTTTAGGGGTTTAGGCTTCAGGGCTTTAGGGGTTTAGGGTTCAGGGGTTTAGGGGTTCACACTTCAGGGTTTAGGGTTCAGGGTTTAGGGTTTAGGGGTTTAGGGGGTTTGGGGTTTAGGGGTTGTTTAGGGTTTAGGGTTCAGGGATGATGGGGCTGCCAGCTGTTTTCGGCTTCAGGATGTGTAAGGGTTAGGGTTTGGGGGTGCTTGCTGGTTAGACTTCAGGATTTGGGGCCCTAACGATCAAGCACACCGCTATGTGGTCGGCTTCCTGTACGTGCTGATGGGTGTGTTCACATGCCTCTAACCCGCTGCCTGGTGCACCGGCCATCGGGCAGCTATAGGAGGTGCTCCTGGCATATGCCAGCACGTTTGGCACCGTGATGCGAATGCAGGAGGAGATGCCGCCTTCTACGAGAACAAGCTTGAGGGCTTCATGGATGGGTCAGTTCAGGCATTCACCGGCGCGGACACTTCGGAATCTCTGTTGCTGCTCATGGGATTGACGGACTTGCCGACCACAATGGCTCTCACCTCTCGGCACGCCCTTCACTCTCCCGTTCGCCATGTTTCTTGGCGGGGGGACATATAATGTCGAAGGATTTCACCCTGCTGCCTCTAATGCAGTCATGGTTGCCGGAGGCTATCCGCAGATCAACTTCATCCCAACCCTAAACCCTATATGGGTGGTTGTCAAAATTAGGGTCCCCTTTTGGGTCCTTATTATCATACGGCACCCAATATTTAGGGTACCCAAAAAGGGACCATAATTTTGATAACCACCCTATATAAACCGTAAACCAGGGGCCTCTCCGCTTCTTCCCTCGCTCCTCGGGTGCTCAGTTTTCGTAGGTTCCTCGAAGTCTCAGTGCGTCTGGTTAATATAGGAGCCGAAATGATTCGCCCTACTATTTTGGGGGTTCCTAATCATAGTTATATAGTGCAATATGCCCCAAACCCCTCTTCTAATTATTAAAGCCCTTACATCAGTGTTTCGAGTTTAGTTCCCAGTGCTTACGGGTGCAGGATTTAGGCTTCTGTGCCAGTGCCGGGGTTTAGGGTTTCGGGTTTAGGGGTTTAGGGTTTGGGGTTTAGGATTTTGGCTTAATCCCTAAGCTGTTTATCCCTCCTCCAAGCTTTCAGTGTTTCGAAACTTTCCACCCTTTATCGTTCTGCTGTTCGCGGAGTCGTGAATCACCCTGCCTTAGGCAAGCCTAAGTTTCACTTCGGTTGTCGAGGGGTGCTTCTTGTTCCTGGGTTCCTTCCTTAATAAATGATACAGGTGACTCCCAAGTTTACCCTTGCTCAGTGGGTTACTGAACTGCCTAGTTTGGTGTTTCGGGTTGAGGCTTGGGGTTCTGCGACACCCCAAAACCCTAAACTCGGACCCCGGAACCCGCCCGTCTTGCCCAGTGAGCGTTCGGCAGTCGTGTAGCTTTTAGGGTTTAGGTCCAGCATTGCTGTTCGATTCTACTTCATCCCTTCTGTAGCTGACTTTTGTTGCAGTTTCGGGTCGCTTCCTAAGCAAGCGTACGCCCCAACCCGACACCCTAAACCACAAACGAACATCTAAACAAGCTCTACCACCGAAACCCCGGCCAAGTGTCTCGCTTGATGACAGTCTGAGCATCAATCAGGTTCAACTTCATCTTTGACGCAAACAAGGATTTCTACTCTAAGGCTCGTGCACCACTCTGGTGGGTTCAGTGGGGTTTGTGGGACCGGCGATTTAGGGCTGGGGTTGATGCGGGTTGACCCTTTGATACAGGTAATTTAATTAGCCAAGAGCATATTCGCAGCCCGCATTGCCCAAGTCACGATGACGACAGATGACGACAGGAGCAGTAGCGGTAGCCTTAGCAGTAGCCTTAGCAGTAGCCTTAGCAGTAGCCTTAGCAGTAGCCTTAGCAGTAGCCTTAGCAGTAGCCTTAGCAGCAGCAGTAGTCGCAGTCGCAGTCGCAGTCGCAGTCGCAGTCGCAGTCGCAGTCGCAGTCGCAGTCGCAGTCGCAGTCGCAGCCGCCGCAGTAGTCGCAGTCGCAGTCGCAGTCGCAGTCGCAGTCGCAGTCGCAGTCGCAGTCGCAGTAGCAGTAGCAGTAGCAGTAGCAGTAGCAGTAGCAGTAGCAGTAGCAGTAGTAGCAGTAGCAGTAGCAGTCGTAGCAGTCGTAGCAGTCGTAGCAGTCGTAGCAGTCGTAGCAGTCGTAGCAGTTGTAGCAGTCGTAGCAGTCGTAGCAGTCGTAGCAGTCGTAGCAGTCGTAGCAGTCGTAGCAGTCGTAGCAGTAGCAATAGCAGTAGCAAGAGCCGTAGCAGTGCAGTAGCAATAGCAGTAGCAGGAGCCGTGGCAGTGCAGTAGCAGTAGCAGTAGCAGTAGCAGTAGCAGTAGTAGTAGTGTAGTAGTAGTAGCAGCAGCAGCAGCAGGAGGAGGAGGAGGAGGAGGAGTAGTATAGGTAGTAGTATCGTAGTAGTAGTACTAGTAATAGTAGTAGTAGTAGTAGTAGTAGTAGTAGTAGTAGTAGTAGTAGTAGTAGTAGTAGTAGTAGTAGTAGTAGCAGTAGCAGTAGCAGCAGCAGCAGCAGCAGCAGTCGCAGTCGCAGACGCCGTCGCGGCAGTTGTAGTAGCAGCAGCTGTGGACGGACTTCTTGGGGCAGCATCCGCACAGCAAAAGAAAGCAGAGTTCCAAAGAGGCACTTGTGCAGAACTTTTCCTGCAGAAGGCATCAGCCACAGGAGCCGTTAAACAATGAACCCTAAACCCTTAGCTCCAAAGCCTAGGCCCCCGAAGCCCCGAACCCTGAGCCAGCAACGCTGCATTTCATGAGGACGTTGTGGACCAACTATGCCAGACGCGCAATCTGGACATCCACAAGCACAGTAACAAGGTTGGCGAGCTGTGGGTTCGTTGAGGGTTCCTAGGGGTTCCTTCAAGGCTTCTTGTCAATAGTTCTTTTTAGGGGTTCCCTAGGGTTCCTAACTTCATAGGCATAAAGCAGGTTCTGCTTATATAAAGAGATGTAATCCCAATGGCTAAACCACCCTGTCTAGCTCATAAACCCTAAACCCTAAACGCTAAACCCCTAAACTCGACTCCCTAAACCCCAAACCCTAAGCGGTAAGCCCTTAAACTCTGCACCCTAAACCCTAAACCCTAAGCTCTAAAGAGGTAAACTAAAAGCTCTAAGCCCTGGGCCCTAAACCGTGACTGTGATCTATAGCCACTCCGCGCCGTGACTGTGATCTAATCCTCAAGCCTCGATCTCCGAGCGCCTGGACTCTCGGAGTGGCTTGGGGTTTAGGGGGTCTAGGGGGTTTAGGGGGTTTAGGGGTTTAGGGGATTTTAGGGGATTTAGGGGTTTAGGGTTTGGGGTTTAAGGTTTAGGGCTAAAGCGGGTTAGGGGATTTAGGGGTTTAGGGTTTAGAGTTTAGGGTTTAGGGTTTGGGGGTTTAGGGTTTAGGGCCTGAATCCTAAACCTTACATCGAAACCCGAAACCTGGGTGCAGACGGGTGTTTCAAGCCGATGGCTGACCAGCTGTGTCTGCCTCGCTGCTCCTCTAAGGGACGGTTCTGATGCGGTAATTGTTTAGGGTTTACTTAGAGGATCACCCAAGGGATCTACAGGGGGTCCTTAAAGGGATCTATAGGGTTCCTTAGAGGGATCTACTATAGGGTTCCTTGTAATGGGATCTATAGGGGTTTAGGGTTTCGGGATTACTTAAAGGATCATGAGACTTAGTAACCAGGGTTATAACTAAGGTAGCTACACTTATAATTACATATAACCCCACTTAGGGTACTTATAACCTTACTTACTAAGTCCCATGATCCTCCAAGTAGGGTTTGGGGTTTAGGGAATTAGGAGTCTTCGGGCAGACGAAAAGGAGCCCTTAAACGAAGCAAGCAACAGACAACCTGAACGCCGTGAACCCGAGGCTTAGGAGACGGTTGAGGGCTTGAAAAGGGGATGGCCGGTTGCAACATAGGGGGCCTAAATGCTGTCTTGCGGGTTTCTTATTCTAAATTATAGTAGAATATCCCGAAACCCTAAACCTTAAACCCTAAACCCTAAACCCCTAAACCATATCCCGAAACCCTAAACCGAAAAGACTTCTTGAGCTTCGAAGGGCATCCAGCCGCACCTCTTTGCCGAGCTGCTGTTGGGGTCGGGCCTCGTTCTGAACGAGGCAAGACAGCCACGCTTTAGGGTTTAGGGTTGTGGGTTTAGGATTCTTCCGAAGCATGATGCAAAGCAACCCTGACCGACAAGTACCGAACAAGTAGTGCAAACAGTGCAAAACACTGGGTGTGCAAAAACCCAGGCCCCATGGCAGTCCCTTCTGTTAGGATTAGGGTCCCTTTCATGGGAGCTAGAAGGCATCCATAAGGGTTTTCCTTTTCAGGGTTCAGGTCCCTTATAAGCCCCTGTAAACCAACAAGGGCACCCTTTTATTCCTAGGTTACTCTTGCGTCTAGTGAGGGTTTAGGTTGAGTGAGGGCTTAGGGCTCAGGGCTTAGGAGTTTGGGTTTTGCGTTTAGGGTCCAGGCGCCAGGGTGTTTACAGGTTTTACAAGGGTGCAAAAGGTCTTTAACGTTCTGACGCGTGTTCGTGAGGTTCTATAATGCCTGTAACCGTTGTTATGAGGGTGGTCTCATGTAGTACCTGAAGGAGACATCCTAAGTCCTGAGAGGGAATCCGAAACCGTTAAACCTTGAAGCAGAAATCCGAGAATTCAAACCCGTATCAACAGAAATCCTAAGCCGTAAACCCCCCTACAGCGGAAGCCCAAAAGTTGGAAACCCAATAGCCTCAATCCTTGAGAGTAATGCATAAGGGGCCCCAGCACTATTTGGCCTTAATCCGGTTTCCAACTTTCTGATAATTACCATATAGATCCCCTTGGCAACCCTTGTAGATCCCTTTAAAGGAACCCTAGGAACCTTAGAATAGACCAACTTTACGGGATTTACTGTAAAACAGGAATTAGGGTTGAGGACTCCCCAAGAGTTGAAAGAGTATGAGCAACTGGGCCTCCAGCCACCGCACCCAAAGCCATAGCGGACGCCCGAACCCCAATCAAGAACCCCCAAACCTAAAACCCTGAAAATCCTAAACCTTGCCCTAAACTCTAGAATCCAAATAAATCCTACACCCTGCTTTTTGCTCCCCTCTCTGAGCCCTGAAGCCCACATCGTAAACCTCCAGAGCTCAGAACCCAAAACCTCAAAATGCGAAATCGAACCCCTAGAGATCCCTAGAAGGAGCCTACGCCCAATGCCGCCAGGAAATTCGTTGGATCACGTATCGTGGTGCCAACACGTTCGAAACAAACACGGAGGTGCGGGATCTGTGGGCCGGGGGGGACGGACGGTTTAGGGGTTTAGGGTTCAGGGTATCCTAAATTTATACATTAATATAAAATAAGAGCCTCAGTAAGTAGAATAACTAGGGCCTTGGAGTCTATGATAGTACGGGTATAGTAAGGAACCTCAAGGAATATTGTATAAGTCTGTCAGCAAGTCTGCATGCAAGTGATTATGTAAGTAAGTAAGCAAGCAAGCTTGCAAGCAAGTAAGTAAGTAGATACATACGAATGTACATAGCTACATGACTCGTTACATACCTACACTACTCACATTTCTATGTATGTACATAGGTAGGTAGATGTGTATGTGCACGTGTCCACGTTTTTACATATCTGCCTATATGTGTGTATGAGTGTCTATATGTGTTCATATATACTGTATGTATGGATGTACACATGTATGTACAGATACAATCCCATTTTCCCAACACTGCTTCTTCTTCTGCTGTACCTGCCAAGAGAAAAATCCCCGATTTCAGTATTAAACTTAAACGATCAGCACTTCCTTGGGGAGCACACATATTCCCATTACCTGTCAGGACCCCTCGCTGAACTTAACTCCCTCGGGAGCTAAACACTGATCTAGGCCGAGACCCCAAAACAAGAACTTTGCTGAAGCAACAGCCAGCAATCGAACACCTTAGTGTTTTCAAATCTTGTAGTAACACCTCCATAAACCCTCCGTACAAGCTCCTTCTAAAGCCCCTTTCAAATCCTGAGGTGGAGTTTAAAGCTCCTAAACTCTGAAGCCTCAAAGCCTCAAAGCCCTAAAGCCTCGAAGCCCTAAAGCCTTAAAGCCTGAGCCATAAGCTCTAAAGCCACAGCGACTCCTTCTTCCGAGATGTTGCAGCTCGCGGAAAGGTTCGTGGCTCTCTAACTTAGGGTCCTTTTTGGAATCCAGCCGAAAGAAGCACCCTTCTCAAAAGCACCCTATAAAGAACATTAGTTTAGACACCTAGATTAAGCCTTAAACCATAAACCCTTAAACAATAAACCCTGAAACTCTAAACCCCTAAACCCTAGCCTCTAAGCCCTCAGCCCAACAACCCTAAATCCTGAACCCTTAAACTCTTAGCCTCCAAACCCTAAGCCCTAAACCGCTAAACCCCCAAACCCTAAACCCCAAGCCCCACGACCCCAGACCCTACACCCTAATTTAGAGAACTAATGTAGGAACGTGATCAAGAAGCTTTGGGCCTTTGTTAGGGTTCCTTGTATGAAACCTACGATTTTGGGGTTATAGGCCCAGGGTTTCTTAATCCGGTTCCTACATCAGGGGAGTTTCCGACAATAGGTGTCCCTAAGATAGTACCCTACATAGTAGGTTCCTTCTTAAAAGGACCCCCATTAAGGATTGCCATTGTATCCAAGCTGGAACAGTCCGCACGGGCAGGTACTGGAGATGATATTCCTGGTAAGCGCCCCCACTCATGCTCGAGGGCAGGTCACTTCCTCGACCTGTCCCATGTACTGGGACGATGTCCCAGCTGCATCGGACTTGGATGCCCAACTCCAGATGGATCAAGGGCAATGGCGGCTTTGGCACCTGTATAAGACACGATACAGCAAGGACTTGAGCTTCTGGTTTTACTCTCGAGATGGAACTCGCCTGAGTTACAGCAGCCTAGCGCCTCGGCTCGCTCGCACTGAAGCCTATACAAGGCTGGCAGTTCGACATCAACACGCCAGATAGCCTTGTATGGAGCACGACTGCACTGAAGCTGAGGACTTTTCGCTCTGCGGTAGGACTGGAGAAGGTGCGCCTCCGCACCGAACAGGAACAGCATCTCAACATGATGACCTTACCGAAAGGGCGAGTTGCCTTCCAATAAGGGTCCAAGTACCTAATTATCATATCCTCTCCAAAATAGTAACCTACATAACTGCTATCCGAAACCTAAGTACCTAATTATTGTGTCCTTGGACCCTTAGGGTTCGCTGAATTTCTGGAAGAGTGCCAGGCCAATGCTATAAAGCAGGGTGACCTGGAGGTTTTCCTCGACCCTGAGGTTAACTACCGCGAGTGCACCAAACCCTAAACCCTAAACCCTATACATCCCTTATAGGAGCCCTTAAGGGAACCCTTATATAAATGATCCCTTTAAGGTTATAGGCCCAGGGTTTCTTAATCAGGTTCCTACATTACTTAAAGGATCATGGGACTTAGTAACTATAGGACTATAATTAAGGTAACGATACTTATATGGGAGTTTCCGAAAATAGGGGACGTTATTTTAGTACCCTAATTGTAGGATCCTTATCATAAGGACCCCAGAATAAGGTACCCCCAATTTTCGGAAAGCCTCATATACTTACTAACTCCCATGATCCTCCAAGTACCCAAGCTACAGCCAGGATGGTCATCCTGGCAGGCCGGCGGAGCAGCGAGAGCCTCAAAAGGGGGGGGGGGCGGGAAACTTTCCAAAATCACAGGTTTGTTTAGGGTTTAGGGTTTAGGGGTTTAGGGGTTTAGGGGTTTAGGGGTTTAGGGGTTTAGGGGTTTAGGGGTTTAGGGTTTAGGGGTTTAGGGGTTTAGGGTTTAGGGGTTTAGGGTTTAGGGTTTAGGGGTTACGGTTTAGGGGTGTTGGGTTTAGGGTCCAAAACCCCTGAATTAAGGATTATTCCTAGGGTTCCTCTAAGAGTACCTGTAAGGATCTATAGGATTTAGGGTTTACGGTACCCAGACACTCCAGAATCCCTTAATTAAGGAATATACCCGTAAATCATATTAAGGGATCTCCCTATAGTTAAAAACCGATTCCTTAATCAGAGGATTTTGGAGTCTCTGCAAGCCAGTCATTTCGGAGTTCGGGTATTGTGGGTCCTTATAAAAAGTTAATAAGGGTCCGACTATTTAGGGTACTATGTTGGGGTCCCCGATTTTCGGAAGCCAGTCATTTCATAGACGAAGGATTTTGGGCTTTAGGGCTTTGGGGCTTTAGGGCTTTGGGGCTTTTAGGGCTTTAGTGGTTTAGGGCTTTAGGGCTTTACTGTAGGGGGTTTAGGGGTTTAGGTTAAAGTTCAGGCGTTAAGTGGCTTTGGGGGTTTAGGGTTCGGCTTTGTTTTTGTAACATTTGTTTAAGTTTTCAGTGTGTGTGTGTAGGTTTCGGATTTAACCTTTGTTGGAAGAGCCTGTATAGCTTTCCTTTTTGTCCAGGGGCCTTACTGTACAGTGTTTTTCTTTATCGGTGAATGGCCTTTAACGTGTATTTAGTGTGTTTTCTGTTAGAAGGGGCCTTTATGGTGTTCATGTTTTGCGGGGCTTCATAGTGCTCTGAGTGCCCTGTGTGCGTAACAGGCCATTGCAGGGTTCTTTTTGAAGGGCTTTCATCTAGTGATCTAGTGTTTACAGGAGGTGTGTTTCAGGTTTGCAATAGCTTTGTATATGAGCTGAACTGAATAGGGGTGTAAGTTCACAAATTTAATATGGGGTACGTTGATGTATTCTAGGACCTTTCCTTTTTTTAGGGCTCAGGTTCCCTTATAACCCCCTTTAAACCAAAAAGGGCAACATTGTATTCCCAGGTTACTCTTGGGTCTAGTAGTAGAAAGTTGAAGGTTTGAGGGGTTAGGGCTTTTGGCTTCAGGCAGCAGGTGTCTTCGGTTGTATGGGAGGTTTGAAGTTGTTAGGGTTGTACAAGTTTAAGAGTTTCGCGGTCTCTTGTCTTTTTGTTTTTTGATTGTATTGGGTTGTGCGGCGTATTTTTTATGGGAATGTCATGTTTCTGTTTGTACAGAGGTTGTTTAGCATTTTCGACGGGGTTGTCACCTTAAGCCGACAGAGAACCAAACCCACAAACACCAATAACTAGTGTTGTTTTCAGGTTCAATGGGGCCTTTGAGACTTTTTTTTTGGAGCTCAGTTTTCGGTTCCCCGCAACCATCATAAGGATGGTCTTTTGGGGCTTAGTTCCATAATGGTAGTGTATGTATGTGGGGAACCTTCGTAGACGCCTCTCGGCGTTACTAAGACGAAGGCTAATGCGGGTGGTGGTTTTAGGGTGCAGGGTTTGGGGGATAGCAGCTGCAAGTACACGTCACGGTGGCTTCGAGTATATTATACTACACCCACAGGCGGGGGTGTTATCAACCTCGCTCTGAGGCCTTGGGTGCAGTTCGCTGGATTGTGCCCTCGCAGACTTGTGGGGCTTGTGTGCGGTGGCTTCAGAAAAATGGGGTCCCTTCGTCAGGGGTCTAACAGATGAGTGACGCTGCTGCGTCGGGTTTGTTTCTAGTTTGGGCCTGAGTAACTACCGAGATTATACCTGAAGGGTCCTTCAGGTGACTCTAGTGACTCTAGTACAACACACCCCCAAACCTTTTCCAATTATCAAGGCCCCCATACTTCCCAATTCTGAAGAGCTCATCTGTTGTGCTTTGGTCGGGTTTAGGGTCTGAGGTTGCAGGGCCTGGCATTTAAGGGTTTGGGTAGTGCAGCCTTGCTTAGCGTCTAGGGGTTCTGCGTGACAGTCATGTTCATACAGGCCCATGATGCCGACCCCTAGATTTAGGGTTTAGGGTCCAGGGTTTAGGGTTTAGATTAGTTAGTTTGTTGGGAATGTTTGAGTACACTGGCGTCTAATCTCGGCAATTTCGAAAACCGAACAGAGCCCTCACAGTAAACTCTTCTTGAATCCTTGTAACAGAATCCTGATAGAGGACTTTTTAGGTGTCGTGTGAGCTTTGTTTAGTCCCAGGGCTCAGAATTGAAGAGACTTGGCAAGCTCGTCGATCGATGGTAATAGCGCCACTCATATAAGCTTTACTCCCTAAAACCCTCAAGCCCTCAATCCCTCAACCCTAATAAACCCTATAAGTATGGTATATGCTGATATATGCTTGTGGCTCCTAAACAGCTCATGCTCTTGCTGTAATACTGAACACCAAAAACACTATTTCTGGCCAGCACGAACTCATGAGATTGTATGGTGACAGTGCGTGAAAGTGCAATGAGTTTGAAACGTCATGATCGAAGGACTGCGGGTTCGGGGCCCCGAGTCCCAAATCCTACACCCCAAGTCGTAAACCTCAAGCCAAACCCCCAAGTTTCAGACGCAGGTACGATTTCGGGCATCTGCTGTTAATGCTGCAAGGGAAGCGGGAGTTGCCAGACGAGGCAAGGGCTACCTGAGGAGTTGAACAAACAGGGTTTAGGGTTTAGGGGTGAGGGTTGGGGGTTTAGGGGTTAGGGTTTAGGGATTACAGTTTAGGGTTTAGGGTTTAGGGTTAAGACTTTAATGGCTGAAGAAGACTTTGGCTACTTGTGGAGTTCAGTCAACCATTCAAGGGCTGAAGAAGACTTTAATGGGGAACAGGGGCTCGGCAGGGCTTCATAAGGGATCTAAGGGAAAGAGGCTCAGGGGCTTTCGGGGTGGAGGGTTGATGCTTTCGGGCTGATGGGTGGGTTGACACGAGCTTCGGACCCTTAAGAATTACCTATACTATCCTGGGGGGCTCCTTATTATAACGAGAGTATCATGGGCCCCAAAACCCTATTCTAATTAGTAAGGCCCCTACAGTACTGTATTTTGTTTGTCAAGGAGTTCTCTAGTGTTCATAGGCAATAACCACGCTCACCCAGTCCCCTAGCCGGCAAGCCCTGAAACAACCGAACAGTGTCACAGAGTCCTTCTAGAGTTCTTGTAGAGACTTGGTTTTGCTGAAGACTGACCCCTCAACCTTGACCCCTGAACCCTAACGTCTTGTAAAGACCCGTGGTTACTAAAGACTGACCCTTCAGTCTCAAACCCAAAACCCTCACGTATTATTACGCATAGAAGGAAGCCGGGTGTTTAGGGATTTTACTGTTTTTTTTGGGGTCCTGCTATGTTGTGTTTTATGTTGGGGGTGGTTCTTGAGTGGGGTTCACATTGACTGCTTTATGAGCTCTCTCGGGATGCAATGGTCTAAGGACGCCACGCAACCCCTTAGCCGGAGCCAACCCGCACCCGCGTGGAACTGTATAAATAAGCGCTTGTAGAACCTGTGTAAACTCGCATAAAGTCTCATAGACACAATTCTGGCACCCTAAACTCGAAGCCATAATCCCTCTACAGGAACCCTGAAAGTTCGTTTAACTAGTTGAAGGAGCCCCCAACCCCATAATCCCGAAACCGTAAACTCTCATAGAACCTTTGTAGACTTGTAGAAACCCTATAATCCCTGAATAGGGCCCTTATGTAAACTCTCATAGAACCTTTGTAGACTTGTAGAAACCCTACAATCCCTCAATAGAGGCCTTATGAACCCCCCCTTTCAAAAAAGACCCTAAACCCTAAACCCTAAACCTGCCGCACCTCTTCGACCTTGAGCCACCCCCGCCTGCAGCCCGACTCGTTCTTCAGCGAGCTCGACCTCTTTTTCCCAAGGTGCCGTCGGAATGGGATCTGTGGGGCTTTGGTTTTGGTTCTTTAAAAAGGCTCCTTAAAGGGATCTATAGGGTTCCTTAGAGGGATCTATCGGGTTTAGGGTTTAGGGTTTACTTGGAGGATCAGGGGACTTAGTAAGTATGGTTATAAGTACCCTAAGTGGGGTTATATGTAATTATACGTATAGTTACCTTAATTGTAACCCTAGTTACTAAGTCCCATGATCCTTTCAGTAGGGTTTGTTTAGGGCTTCGGGGATTGATCAGGGGGTTCTAAAAGCCTCTTATACGGATTACAACAGTTTTAGGAAGAGCTGGCGCTCGGTTCACCGGTTCACTGATGGGTGTAATTTCCAAGGCGCAGGGCTTTGGGAACGGTGCAAGTTTCGGGTTGTTTCGATTCAAAGTTTATGGTTCAGGGTTTAGGGTATAGGGTCCAGGCTTTAGGGGTTAGCGTTCAGATTGCAGGGTTTACGGTTGTTTTTGGGTTCAATTTCTAGGGTTCAGGACTTGCGAATATATCTAACATATGTATACATATGTATACATATGTATACATATATATATATATATGTGTTATGTGTATATACAGGTAAGAGCCATACGCAAGTTGCTGAGACTCAATGAGTTCGTATTGGTCGTGCATCAGAGCCAGGCCAAGCACTCTTGCACTGGCCCCCAGCTGCGGTAAGACCCAAATACAAAGCGCAAGCCCTGCTACGGTTGATGATATGAAACCTGCATTACCCATAATTTAGGAATATACCATAAACCCTAAACCATAAACCCTAAACCCTAAACCCAAAACCCTAAACCCTAAACCCTAAACCCTAAACCCTAAACCCTAAACCCTAAAGGGTCGTTAAGGTAATGCAGGTTTTGTATCATCAACCGTAGGATCCCCTGAGCACGCTGTGAACTATGGCCTTGGCCAGAAGCAACGGTACATAATTAGGAGGGGGATTTCTCTTAAAGGGGGGACTAAGGGTCTATTGGGTTCCTTTAAAGGGATCCATAAGGGCTCCTTAAAGGGAGTTATAAGGGTTCTTTACTTAGGATTTAGGGTTTAGGGTTTCTGTGGACGCGAGGAAGGGGCATATGCCAACTTCTTAAAGGAAGCAATGTTCCAGCCTTCCCCAATGGCAACTCGATCTCCGATCAGTACCCTAATCCCTACTTGGAGAATCATGGGACCTAGTAAGTATGGTTATAAGTACCTTAAGAGGGGCTCTAAGCAATTATAAGTCCAGTTACCTTCATGATAACCCCAGTTACTAAGTCCCATGATTTATAAGAGTAGAGGGTAATTGGAGGCATCTAGGCAATAAGGAACCCGAAGGAAGAGTATTCTTCGCTGTGCAGTTTTCTATATCTCCGAATCATAGCCTTCCTCAGCCACATGCACAGATCTTCCGGTTTGACGTTTATGTTCGGGGTTCAGGTCTTCAATGGGCGCGAAGATTAGGGTTCACGGTTTAGGGTGTAGGGTTTGTTGGGCTGAGGGTTTGGATTTGGCCTGACGGTTCTCTTGGGCAGCGATGCTCGCTTCTACAATCTCCCCGCTGAGTTCGATGACGAGATGGGCAAGTATGCTCGTCATCTTGAATATCATGGGGTCAACATTGTGGACCCAGCCAGCTTGCTCATGAGGACGACTAGGCCAGACCGCTTCCACATGGAAGTGACGGATGATAACGTGACGGCGTCGCTCCATTGGTGGCATTCGCTCATCCGTGCGATTTGTACCGACTGCATCATCACTCGCCGGAAGGCTGGCTTAGGGTTAAACCCTAAACCCTAAACCGTAAACCGAACCCTAAACCCTAAACCCCAAAAGTTTAGGGTTAAGCTTAGATGTTTAGGTTTTTGGGGTCTTCAGGGCTTTCTGTTTACGGTTTGTGAAAGGGGAAATGGAGGGACCCTTAATGGGGACCCCTACCCTATAATGGGCTATATAATGGGTATATAATAGCTGTAATAAGGGTATATACCTAGGGGTCCTTAAGGGTCCCTCCTTTCCCCTTTGAGTTTGATACATGCATTCCGGGTTGGGGATTTTCCCTCTTCGTCCCTGTGAAATGATACTTTCCTATGATGCACCCCGCAACACTACCACTGTAGTGAAAGCCCCTTCATGGGTGGTTTTCTATTTCAGGGCCCCTTTTTAGATCCCAAGTACAGTGGGGCACCCTTGTAAAAAGGAACTTAATGTAGATCCGATCTCATGGCTTGTTTGGTGAGAAGCACTGGTCGGGAGGCCAAGACGCTCAGCAGAAAGAACTTAGAGAACTACCCATATGAAAGTCCCTTCCTGAATGCTTTCATAGCGTGACAATTTTGACAACTTGACGGTTGGACATGCGTAGGCTTCAATATGCGTGCCTTCATACGCTTAGATTACAGTGTAGGGGGTTACGGAAGTAGAAGCATTTTGCGGATTATGTTTCGAAACACTCAGACCTATAGGTAGTAGTGTTCAAGGCAGTCCAGAACACTGAACCCTTTATCCCGGACTTGTCAAAGCACCGTTGTCTGCCGAAACCCTGAGCCTAAACCCTAAGCCCTACTTGAAGGATCGTGGGACTTAGTAACTAGGGTTATTTCTAAGGTAAATATACTTATCATCACTTATAACCCCACTTAGGGTACTTATAACCATACTTACTAAGTCCCATAACCCTCCAAGTAAACCGCAAGAAAGCCGTGAACCCCCACAGCAATAAGGTAAAAGCCAGAAAGTTGGAATATGATTATCCTAACCCTTCTATGGTAAATTATAGGGTATCCTACCATGAAACCATATTCCAACTTTCTGGAGTTCCCTGTAATCCTCCACCGCAAACCGCCAGCCGCTGCGATGTGGCGAAGCATTTGTCTCGATTGCCTCAGCTAAACGGCCTGAAGCCGAGCTCTTGCTGGCCTACTTTTGGGCCTTGAGATTCGGATGTTCGGTTGAACCTGCCTTTAGCCCAACAACTACTACCTCTGCGCGGAAATATGTAAGGAAACAGGAGCCCGTAAAAGGCAGGTTTCAAGGACTACAGAGACTGCAAGCAATAAGAAGGCTTAAATAATTACCTGTACTGTGTTGGGGGTTCCTGATCATAGTTATAGTATAACATAATGGCCCCCAAAACCTATTCGAATCATTAAAGCTCCTTTTGTCAATTCTCCAGCGGCTTAGGGTGCTGAGGCCTTTGGTTGGCGGTGGTGAAGCCCTCAACACGCTCACTTCTCAAATGCGCAACCCTAGTGCAGTGCACGTTACGGATGTAGTGCAACCTACGGCAGAGGAAATACATGTAAGTGTGAGAGGCTATGAGAGGTTTCAGCCGGATGCCATAGTTTGCAGCTTGCAGTTCAGGGGTTTGGGCTTAGAGTCTAGCTTGTTGGAGGTTTCAGGGTTTTCGGTTTAGGCGGTTCAGATTTAGGCTTTAGGGTTTAGGGCTTAGGGTTTAGGGTTTAGGGTTTAGGGTTTAGGGTTTAGGGTTTAGGGTTTAGGGTTTAGGGGTTTAGGGTTTAGGGTTTAGGGTTTAGGGTTTAGGGTTTAGAGCTTAGGGGTTAAACCCCTAATGCCGAAAGCCTCGCACCCAGGGTTGCCTCACTGGGCCAATGCTTGCAACCTTACTTACACTTGTTGCATTTACTTATATATAATCCCTATACTGGTTCTCCTAAAAATCCTGCTAGTGACTTCCCTGACACCCGTTTAAAGCCCGCATCAAGCCCACATAGATTCGAACCCGTATAGAACCCTGATAGAACACTTATGGAAGCCCTATCGATTCCTTGTAGAACCCTTATAGAACCCTTAAAGGGACCCCTGTAGTACCCTTATAGTATCCTGAAAGAAACCTTATAGAACCCTTAAAGGGACCCTTAAACCCTCGTAAAGCCCTTCTAGCCCTAAGCTCAGGCTCCTCATTACGAAGCGCGCACACCGTCCTCGAGGCAGGGTGATCTCCAGAGGTTTCGGGATTCGGCGGTTTCGGTTTTAGGGGCTTAGGTTTTAGAAGTTGTCTAGGGTTCAGGATTTAGGGATGAGGGTTTAGGGGTTTGCGAAAATCTGAAAGGTTATTCTTTGGTCGTCTAGTGAGGGTTTAGGTTTCAGGGTTGTGAGGGTGTTGTTGAATTTTTCGCCATTCTAGTATGTCGGTATATAGGTCGCAAGAGCAGAGTCTTGCTTATGACTGGCTGGGGCCCTAAACCCTAAACCTACAGTCCGAGACTGGGAAGGCACGATCAATACGGTGGATGATATAAATCCTGCACTACCCATATTGAGGAATATGCCATAATTCCCACAGTTTAGTGTCCTCAAGGTATTGCAGGATTTATATCATCGAGTTGTGATTTATATTATTATGATTATTGTTATTATTGTCAATACCACTAATTAATAAGGAATACTACAGTTCCCCTATCATCAACAGTATCAAAAGTGTCCGAGTTGGCGCCCTTCGATTCAGGCGCCCAGGCACCCGTGGGTGTTCAGGGCGTGCCTGATCCGATCTTCACCTGCCGTTTGTTACCTTTGGTTAGCAGGGAATGGAGGAATGGGGTACAACTACAGTTTCTAGTACTACCATTCTTCCATTCCCTACTATCCAAAGGTAAGGTTTTGCAGGCCCTGTGCAATATCTACACTGGGCTGTGCAGCACATAATCACCCTGGAAGCAGGTAGGTTCTGGTAATTGTGGCAGGTTGGGGCAGGGTCTTTCGCCAGCTTAAACTCCCTAAAGCCCTAAACCGCAAGACCCTCAACACAAACCCTAAATCCCGACTCCCTAAACCCTAAGCCGAGAACGAAATCCCAGCAGCACCCCGACCCTATGATGCGGGCGCGGTACCCCGAGATCGCCTGGAGAATGAGGGCGGGAATCTGAAACGTGAAGCGAAGTCGCTGGCAGTCAGGCCTCTCTCTGAGAATGATCGGCTAATACGGCTAATACAATATTATACTAGTATATGATTATGGTATTTAACATAGAGTATATAGTGTACAATCTATCATATGGGAGTTTCCGAGAATAGGGGACCCTAATACAGTGACCCAAATAGTAGGATCCTTATTATAAGGACCCCAATTACGGTGCCCCTCATGTTCGGAGACTCCCATATATAGTATATAAACACACAATATATAACATATAATATGTAAGCAAACACCTGAGACATCTAATTTGTGCCAGCTGCCCTGGATGTGGTGGGATCGTGGTTGGGCCGGGTTTAGGGCTTAGGGTGGTTTAAGATTTAGGGTTGGGGGTTTAGTGTTTAGGGTTTAGGGTGGCTTAGGGTTTAGGGTTTAGGCTTGGCGGCAGCGACAGGCTTCAATGAGCCCCAGAACGGTCTGCTCATCATCGTAAATGCGACGACAAGGCTGACAGGTGCTGGCACTTGCTGTTGCACAATGGCACAATCTGCGCGACAGCGGCGGGTGGTGCGAAGAAAGCTTGCGCTTCGTTTCTTCAAAACCATGACTGTGTTTACGAAGACGCCCGGAGGCGTGCAACCACCAGGACCCCCAAGGCCAAAGGCAGAATGTCAACACGCTTCAACCCAAACCTGAAACGCCTGCCTCCAACCTCTGTCACCGCCTCCGAACCGACATCTACAAGTCTGCCCCAAGCCCTATCCTTTGAACCCTAATTATCGACCCTACACCCTAAATCCTGAACCCCAGTCGGAACCAGATCGCTTCGTCGGTAGCGTTAAAAGGGCCTGCTTCGAGCTGAGGCTTTCGCTGCAAGTAGACGGAAAAGAGGCGGCTTAAACAAAATCCTAAACCCCAAACCCACCCCAAACCCTCCCTAAACCCTAAACCCTAAACCCCAAACCCTAAACCCCAAACCCCAAACCCTACCCGGCCTTTTCAAGTCTCCGCCGGAGGCCTTCTTCCGACTGCCGGATGCAGTCCGGAGGCTGGGGTTCGGAGTCCTGCGCTGTTTCTCGCTATGGTTTCTTAGGGGTACTTAGACATAGTTTTTAATTTTTGGTTATTATAATCCCTAAGAAACAGCTAAGATGATTATTATTCTTGCTAGGGTTCTAAGTTGAGTATAGGTTTAGGGCTTATTTAAAGGATTATGGGGCTTAGTAACTAGGGTTCCTTAAAGGGCTCCTTAAAAGGGATCTATATATATATATATATATATATATATATGTATATATAAGGGTTCCTGAAATGGATCTATAGGGCTCCTTATAGTGGGATCGATAGGGGTCTAGGATCTACTGGTTATGGTTTAGGGCTTAGGCTTATAGTTGTATATCGGTAGTTGTCAAAATTAGGGTCCCTTTTTGGGTCCCTCATATAGTACGGCACCTAATAGTTAGGGGCAGGGTACCCAAAAAGATACTGTAATTTTGACAACCACCTATACGATGAAGGTGATGATGATGGCGACTGTCTTTCCTGATAGTTCTGATTCTTGTTGCATCTGCCAAGTGTTGGTAGTTATATGTGGTTGCTTGTCAGCATTTGCTTCCTCGTTCATGTGTATGTCTACGATTTGTAAACTTATTTTTCTACTGCAAGGCTTTGGGTTTTAGGGTATGCACTTTTGCCACTTTTGCACCCAGTAGGTGCCAAAGGAAGGGCATGAGGATGACTTGCTCACATGATCAGGCGACTTGGGTTCTGCAGACGCCGCCTCCCAAACCGCGGCTTGTGGACTCTGTGGCTCAGTGCGAGATAGGACAGAACGAGTGGAATCAGTGGCTGAAGCGATCCTTGGAGGGGAAATCACTTGCCGAATACGGCCTCCGGATGCAGGATATCACCTTTGCGGTGAAGGTGACGGAGCTGATGGAATCGCCGAGAT
This sequence comes from Symbiodinium sp. CCMP2592, assembly GCA_905221615.1. Classification (NCBI taxonomy): domain Eukaryota; class Dinophyceae; order Suessiales; family Symbiodiniaceae; genus Symbiodinium; species Symbiodinium sp. CCMP2592. Next base: position 701,292 of record CAJNDT010000213.1, on the reverse strand, counting down.
CAGCCCGAGGGGCCTTGAAGAAGAGGTATCACGAGCCTCATGCGGTTTCTATTCTGCATTACCTGTTTCACTGCAGGTCAGTGTTGCAGGTGTAAGGGATTCTAGACTCAAAGAGGAAAAGGAGGGAACCTTGATGGGGACCCCTACCCTATAATGGGCTATATCACGGGTATATAATAGCTATATTAAGGGTATATACCTAGGGGTCCTTATTAAGGGTCCCTCCTTCTACCCTTGGAGAAGTTGGGGTTTCGGGGTTCAGGCCAAGAGGGTCCATATACACTACCATTACTAGGACCCAGAGTAGGCCCTTATTCCCTTTTTTGAGGCTTAGGTTCCCTTATAACCCCCTTTAAACCAAAAAGGGCACACTTTTTATTCCTAGGTTACTTTTAGGCCTGGATTATGGAATTGGGTGGGACCTAATTTCGTAATGGTAGTATATATGATCCCGGTTCTCGGTTCACCGACCCCCCCCCCCCCAATGGTATCCCCCCCCCGCTCCCCAAGCCGAACTGTGCAAGCTTTTTCCACACGAGGGCTCACACGCCAAGCAGACCCGCGCAGGAAACCCAAACCACACCACACCACAGGGGGGAGTGGGGCAAGTTTTTTTCACACGAGGGCTCACACGCCAAGCAGACCCACGCAGGAAACCCAAACCACGCCACACCACAGGGGGGAGTGGGGTAACCAGCCTAAGCAGACCCACTCCCGAACCACACAACACCACACCACAGGGAGGGGGAAGCAACCCACAACCACACCACACCACAGGGGGGGAGGAGGAACCATTGGGGGGGGGGGGGAGGGGGGGGGCCGGCCGAACCGGGATCATATATGGACCCTCTGGGAGGTGTTAAGGGGTTGTTGTTACGCTTGAAGGGTCACTTTAGTATATAAGGGAGTGTTCTTCAATTTTGGGCAGGATAGGTGCAGCTGCACTGGCATGTGCCTATAGCCACAGGCTAAGAGGTTTCTCATAAACCCTAAACCCTAAACCCTAAACCCTACTGGGTTTTGGGGTTAATGTAGAAGGCTTGAGCTTATGGGCCTAAGGGCTTTGTGGGTTTGGAGGGTTCAGGGAATTAGAATTTCGGGCTGCAAAGCCTCGGCTGCAATTCAGAGTTTTGGGGTTTAGGGTTTAGGGTTCGGGTTCGGATGTTTAAGATTCAGGGTTTAGGGTTTTGGTTGCTTTCTCCCCCAAACCCTGAACCCCAGGCCCCAAGCCCTTCTGGATTTTATGGTGTCTCAGGGTTTTCGGTCAAGGGTGCGGGCCGAAGATAGACATGTGCGCGAAGCGGGAACCTTCAGCCGTCATCGTGTAGCGCTTTCTGCCTTACCGTCCCTGGAGGGGTATGCTGAGATGTACTTCTATACTGTAGTATACTTCCAAGCCCTATTCTGATTGTTGAGGCGCCTTTGTAGCTGAAGGACATCGTCCCAAAGCCTAGGGGCCTAGCGTTCACTCTCTAGGCCCGACAGCCAAGAGCCCTAAAAATCCAAAACCCAACGAATCCAGGTAGAATCCATGTAGAACCTCAGAGACTAGGGTAGGGGTTTCGGGCAAAAACCGTACAACTATTGGAGAAGCCCGGAACCGAAAGAATGCCTACTCTGGGCCTCCTCCTTGAACCTTATACCTTGGGTACGGCCCCCACTCAGTAATAGTTGAAGAGTATTCGTGGACCTTAATAGTAGCCCTATTATAGACTCTTACTGTAAGGGGGCCGTACCTAACTTATACCCTCACTTCCCAGAACTGGGGTTTCTGCTCTAAGGGTTCGATGTATGTTCTACAGGTCTCCGAATAAGGGCTCTATTCGGCTTCGTTGAAGGTTTGTCTACGGTTTAGGGTTAATAGGTTGGGTACGGCCCCCACTCAGAAATAGTTGAATAATTTTCATAATATAGATATATTAGGACGTAATAGTAGCCCTATTATAGACTCTTACTGTATGGGGGCAGTACCTAATTACTAGGGTTAATAGGGTTTAGGGTTAATGGTTTACGGTTTCGTCTACCGTCCGAAGTTCAGGGCTGGTTTTTCGTCTAAAGGCTTTTAGTTTAAAGGGTGTTGCATGTAGGGCTTTACGGGTTTAGGTCTGAGGATTGAGCCGTCAACTCGATAAGCATCAGCGCTTCTCAACTAAAGAAACTCCGAGAGCCTATGGGACTTAGTAAGTAAGGTTATAAGTACCCTAAGTGGGGATAGAAGTAGTTTTCAGTACAGTTACCTTAATTATAACCCAAGTTACTAAGTCCCATGATCCTTTAAGTGCTGGCAGGAGTGCGTTTGACATAGCAGAGGAGTTTGAGGCGCGCGGTCCCTGAACCCCACACCTTCAACATAGTCGCTAAGCAGGCAGTTGCGACAAATGTGGCCGTGGAGCCGGGGGGAGTCGAACAAGGAGGTAGTTGCAGGAGGCATAATTAGGAGTCGTCACGGAGTCGTCGTCGTGGCGATTGGCTTTATAATGATGACGATGTTGGGGACGATGACAACCACGACGACGACCTGGATGGTGATGATGATAATCATTTTCGTGATGGTGGCGAGGATGAAGAAGATTATTATGATGATGAAAATTGTTCTTGCCCCAACACTAGCCGTTAGGACCAGGGTCGTCAGAAGCTGTAGCAGTGTCAATGTTGCTTGTTGTCGTTGCGGTACTGGAGATGGGTATGGAGGCTGTTGGTGGCAGTAGCAGCGTAGTAGAAGGAAGAGCGGCAGAGGGACCAACAACCATTGTCGGTGCTCATAGCCACAGTAGCCAATCGGTTAAGCAGCAAAACCAAAATAGTAGTTCTAGAGTTGACTCCACCGACCTGCTGCTACTACTACTGCTAGTACTACTACTACTACTACTACTACTACTACTACTACTACTACTACTACTACTACTACTACTACTACTACTACTGCTACTACTACTACTACTACTACTGCTACTGCTGCTGCTACTGCTACTGCTACTGCTACTGCTACTGCTACTGCTACTGCTACTGCTACTGCTACTACTACTACTACTACCACTACTACTACCACTACTAGAACCACTACTAGAACTACTACTACTACTACTACTACTACTACTACTACTACTACTACTACTTCTACTACTACTACTACTACTACTACTACTACTACTACGACTTCTACGACGACTACTACTACTTCTACGACTACGACTACTACTACTACTACTACTACTACTACTACTACTACTACTACGACTTCTACGACGACTACTACTACTACTTCTCCGACTACTACTACTACTACTTCTACTTCTACTACTACTAGTACTACTACTACTACTACTACTACTACTACTACTACTACTACTACTACTACGACGACACAGCTAGCACCAGGTTCCAAATAAAACACGTGTGGCTCGATCTCGAAAGCCGAGAAGCACCTCACTGGCCCGAACATGTTTACACGAGTTTTGGGTTTAACGCTTTGAGGTCCAGGCTCCCGGATGCTTCTTGACGAGTGACGAGAAGAATCTTCATGGACCCAACATCATTCTCCTACCCCCAATGCATTCTCCTACCCCCAATGAAGATAGATCGAACCTAACCCAGAACTCGAGTTCCTGTACTTTGCCAAATTCCACATACAGTGTTAAAGGCTTTAGTCTACAAATCCTTAAGCCGAGCAAGTCATCTTTTTGCGTGTGCTTTAGCATGCGTGCCTTTGCAGGCTGCAGCTGCGCCGGCTGCAGCATCGAGCTCTGTTCGACCCCCGAGTGCTTGGTTAAGCTTCTAGCGAAACGCAAGAAAGTTAAGGCAGTTCGTAGTTCAATGGAAGGTTGAGGGCAACGAACTTCGTGTGAGGGGGTCCGTCTAAGGTTTGGGGGTTTCCTTTTGGTGGTTCGGGCTTCCTTCAGGGCGGGTATAAGGTTTTACTGAGAGTTCTGTGAGGGCTTAAGCTGGCTTCTAGGAATTCTCTATCGGTGTTATATAAGGGTTCTGCTGTAGAGGTCGGCGGAACTGCTCATTGTCGTGGTTGTGTCGTGCCTCGAACAGTTCTAAGACTCAGCGTGCGTCCTGCAACTTTCAGGCAGGATGGTGTGTTCTCCAGCGAAGTTGTTGGTTCTCAGGGTTCTCTTGACCAGTGATACACACTGCGCTTCTTACGATGGAAGCGCGTTTGGCGCGATGCCGCGCATCCATGTTCAAACGTTCGACCGGCTGTATCGAAATCAAAGTAGGGATAAAATGATTGGGCCAGCAGCGCTCAGTTGAGGATTCACATTTTCGCTTGCGATGGGGCCTCGTCCTAAGCTCTGAAACATTTCATGCCCCTCCCCACAACCCGGAGGGCTGTGTTAGCCTAACAGACACAGGGCCCTAAACCACGTTGAACTGTTGAACCGTTAGCCCTAAGCTCATGATCCTAACCCCTTTTACCAAACCTTTTTCCCTAAGCCTAAACCCTGCGCCTTCTCCTTAACTATCCCTATGCCTCCAAGGACCTTATAGTTAGGGCCCTAGACCCCTTAAGGACCCAATAATAAGGTCCCTGGAAGCCCCAGGTATGCCAGCAATTATTCTCCTTCAACTCTACATGCGCCTCCAGTAAACTCGAAACTCTGAAAAGCTAGGCCCCAAACCGTGATAGGAAGCCTTACCATAGCTCTGATAGAAATGGTGAGCTAACCCGAGCTACAAAGCCCGCATACACACACTTATGGAAGTGTAGACCCTCTAGCGTTGTTGCCTCTGAAATCCCTGTCCTCGCACCCTCTGGAAGCTCATAGGAAACCTTTAAACGCCTTGTTAGCAGAAGCTCTAAACCTTAAACCCTAAGTTACTAAACCCTGAACCCTAAATACAACAAGCCATGAACCCTAAGCCCCAAACGCAACAAATGCTGAACCTTATCTCAAGGGGGAAAAGGAGGGACCCTTAATGGGGACCCCTACCCTATAATGGGGCTATATAATGGGTATATAACAGCTATTTTAAGGATATATACCCAGGGGTCCTTATTAAGAGTCCCTCCTTTTACCCTTGGATATATGCAGCCTAAAGGCGATACTAACCCAAACCCTCAACTTACCCTAAAACCATAACCTCTGCCTCTAACCCCAAACTACTAGACCCTAAACCCTAAACTTTTACCCTTCGGATTATCTCAAAGGGCACATAATGGCTATATTAAGGGTAGAAACCTAGGGGCCTCCTTTTACCCTTGGATTATCTTGAGCACCCAGGCGCAGCCTGCCTCTGCGGCTGCGGGGCGCGCGCCGGCGGCGGCGCAGCGGAAGCGCCGGGCTGAAGGGATCTTCGGGCCGTTGGGGTCCTTAAAAGGGATCTAGAGGGTTCCTTAAAGGGATCTACAGGGTTTAGGGATTACTAATTAGGATTTAGGGTTTAGGATTCCTCTACTTCGAGGACCATGGGGCTTAGTAAGTAACTATGGTTATAAAAGGGATCTATAAGGGCTCCTCAAAGGGATCTATAGGGTTCCTTATAATGGGATCTGTAGGGGCTCAGGGTTTAGGGATTACTTAAAGGATCATGGGACTTAGTAAATAGGGTTATAATTAAGGTGACTATACTTATATTTACTTTTAACCCCACTTAAGGTACTTATAACCATACTTACTAAGTCTCATGATCCTCCAAGTAGGATTCCTTTAAGGGGTACATCGCTGCCAATGTTGCGTGCTGTTCCCCAGCGAATGAATGAAAGCCACGTCACAACTCCGATTGCCTCATCATCACACTGAAGAATTGCAAACATGCTGCTTTGCATCTGCTTTGCATGTTCCCTCAACCCTGAACTCTAAAGCCCGAAATCCCCAAGCCCGAAAGCCCAGAACCCTAAACCCAGCACGTTCAACAGCTCCATGAGCCGCCCACCTGCCGCGGATACCTTTTGGGACCCTCTCCTGTAAACCCACACTTGGAGGATCATGAATCATGGGACTTAGTAACTGGGGCAACTAGGGTCATAATCACGGTAACTATACTTATTACTTATAACCCCACTTGGGACGTAGTATTTGTTAGCATGGTTACAAGCACCGTCGGTGGGGTATAAGTAGTTATAAGTACAGTTACCTGAAATATTTACCCTAGTTGCTGAGTCCGATGATCCCTTAAGTATGGATCCCTTACAGAAGGCCGCCCAGGGAACTGAAAACTCTCAAACTTCGACTCTAGCCCCCTACAAATTCACTCGAAACCCGGTGGTTAAACCATTTTCGACTTTCCCGTTTAGGGTTTAGGCTTTAGGGTTTAGGCTTTAGGGTTTAGGCTTTTCGGGATGTATGTCTCAGGGTTGCGGTTTAAAGTGGTATAGAGCTCTCAAAGTAGGCTTGCTGGCTTAACCCATAACCACTAGAGAACACCCCGAAGCAGGCTCATAGAACAGAACCTGTATGAGCCTAAACCCAAAACCCTAAGCCTGAACCCCTATGACCCGAAAGCCCAATGACCCGAAGCCCTAAGCCCTGAGAAGCATGCGGATTCGAGGCAGGCAGAGCAGCGCGACCCGAGGCAGGACGCCCGGTCCAAGGCGCGCCAAGGTCAAGAACCTAAACTTGAAGTTTAATGGGGCTAATCATAAGCTTTATGTTTACGGGTTTCGTGGTGCGTGGCGGGGTTTTAGAGTTTGCTGCAGGGGTTCTACAATAATTAAGGGTTGCAAAAGGTTCTATACGCAAGAGCAGGATCAAGGGACATTCAGCAAGTAAGTCGGGTTACAAGCGAGGCATCTGCAGCCATAACTGCTTGAAGCCCCAAGTAACGTAATCTTTGATGAACCGATACACAATATTGAACTGAACACCCATGACTCAAACTGCCAGACCAGGTAGGTTCAGAGTTGGCGGGCTATTTGATGGGCTAGGGTTTCGCGTCCATTAGGACGTGTGCTCCTACTGCTCAGAAGAGCCCCAAACCCTAAACCCATAACCTTACACCCCAAACCCTGAGCCCTAAGCCCCAAACCCTAAACCCTAAACCCCTGTACCCCAAACCCTAAGCCTCAAGGGCTAAATCCTAGTGCGCCTGCAAAGGAGGCGAGTAGTGGCATAGATGATGGCTTCTGAGTTGAAACAACCAGAAATCACAGGGTTTATGGATTAGGGATTGGTTTAGAGTTTAGGGATAAGGGTTGAGGGGATAGGGGTGTGGGCTATGGGCTTCAGGGTTTGGGGTTTGACGCAGCTGTCGGGTTTGCTATTTGGGGCTTAGGGTTAGGGCAGTTTGGGGATTCTGGAAAATTGCCTGAGGACCTTGTGGCACGGATGACCGTTGGCAATTCAGGGAGGTTCGGTGTGTGATTGTCCTCCTCCAAACACAAGAACTGTGTCAGGATCTGGATGAATGCGTAGATCAGGGTAACTGTACAAAAAAGTCGTGTATAAGGTGTGTGAATGTGGTTTAGGGGACTCCTCGCGATGGAGTTTCGGGACGAGGGCTCCCGGCCAGGGCTCATGTTATTAGGGCTTTCATCAACTGTACTGAGGGTTTAGGGTTTAGGGGTTTAGGGTTTACGGTTTAGGGTGATGTCTCCTTCGGAATGACTGGACCCTTTTGTCTCACTCCGTTGCTCTATGTCCGACGTAGCTTCGAACCTCAAACTCCGCACCAGAAACCCTGGCTCCTAAAACTGAGTCATGGCTTTATCTAGGATGCCCAGTAGTACCCTTATTCCCTTTTTGTAGTCCTAGGTTCCTTGTAAAGTTACCCAATACCGAAAAGGGAGCCCTTGTTATTCCTAGTTTACTGGGCATCCCAGTTATGCGGATCGTAAGTAGTCGGTGTGACAAGGTTTAGGCTCAAGGCCACAAAAAGACTGCAAGCCCGTCTTTAACCCACCATGAGCCTAAAACCCGAAACCATCAGCTTTGAACGCAAGTAAGCCAATCATGTGCCTTCAAAAGTGCCAACGCAAGGCCTTAGGCACGTGGATCTTAGCCGAATCCCACATGATCGCCAAACCCCATGCATGCCAAGGTCCCAACTCTTCAACCCTCCACCCTACTAAAGCCTTGAAAAAATCAGGAGTCTTTGCAGAAACTCATCAACCCCCTAAACCCTAAACCCTAAACCCTAAACCCTAAACCCCGAAACACCTGAACACCTAAAACCGAAAACCGTCAACTTCAGCCCTCAGCTCCTAAACCACTAACCCCCGAAACCCCCGAGCCCTAGACCCTAAACCAAGACCGTAGCACGAAACCTAAACCCTAAACCCTAAACCCTAAACCCTAAACCCTAAATTCTAAACCCTAAACCCTAAACCCTAAACCCTAAACCCTAAATTCTAAACCCTAAACCCTAAACCCTAAACCCTAAACCCTAAACCCTATACCCTATACCCTATACGCCTGACCATGATCCCCGCTCTCACATGGCGCCGGCCTTCAAGCAGCGCCTCAACAATCAGGTCGGCTGAGGGCTTAGGTTCCTTTTGAGGTCTATAAGACTTCTAAACAGGGATCTATGAGGTCTCTGTACGATTCCATCAACAGTAGACGGACTCTGGGAGTTGTAGGGGTTCTAGGGGTATTCTAGGGTTTAAGACTAGGGTTTCCGGGTTTGACTGTGCCTCCGATAGCATACTGTCTGAATTAAGGGCCATAACCCAATGATTACCTGGCCATAACCTCCTAGCCTGCATGGTGCACATTCTGATTTCGGGGCTTCTGAGGGCTTCGCAGACTCGAAACTCAAATGATCAGTAAATGATACTACCCCTTGATACTCCTTATTAGAATTATATGATATAGTACGTATTCGCAGTTCAGAATTTCGGGTCTCCAGCTTTGGCCACAGGCCGGCGTGCGGACAGAACCGAGGTTTGTTGAGCGTTCACCGGTAGAGTGTGCAGGATCAATAGGATTTACGGTTTAGGGTCTGGGGTCCATGTGGTTTAGGGTTTCGGGTTTCGGGCCTAGGTATGGCGGGAAGTACAAAAAGTAGTTTCTGGTTGGTTCAGGTTTACGATTGTCGCTTGGGTACCGCCCCCACTCAGTAATAGCTGAATAATATTCTAGTATAGAGATACTAGGACCTTAATAGTAGCCCGATTATAGACTCTTACTGTAAGGGGGGGCAGTACCTAACTGGGTTGTCCTTTGGGATCTTTTTAATTCCCCCTACTATTTTCTAGAGAACCATAATAGTAAATAGTTTTCAAAGGGCTTAACGGACAACTCGGCTAAATTATCGCCGTGCATGTGACAGGTCTGGAGAACTTACCATCCTCTCGGCCTGGTCAGTTCGATCCTTTTCTCCAGTCTTCGTTTGAGGGTTCCTACAATATGAGGGATCTAAACCCTAAACCCTAACTCAGGGCTTCTGTAAGGGCTTGGGGTTCAGGTTCCTAGGTTCTAGGATCGAGGCTGAGGGTTCTGAGGATTCTACTATTGAGGGTACTGTATTAGGGTCCCCTATTTTCGGAAATTCCCGTCAGGCAGACAGCTGTTGCCATGCCGACTCGCATGTCCGTCGTTAGGATTTAGGAGTTTTTTTGAAGTCATTGTTAACCTCGACACACCCTGGCAAGCTTATTTAAAGGGCTAACTTACAAAGTCTACTAAACCTTGTGCACTATATAAGTTAAGCCATTATCAGCTTTGGCTGCTTTCCCAAAGTTTACCAGGATGTTGCAAACCTTGTGCCTGTTCTGCCGGTGTTTGGGTTGAGGGTTTTTGGCTCAGCTTGCTCGGAGGTTTCCTGTGCTGCTGCTGCTGCTGCCGCCAGTGCTACCGTTGTGGAGCAGAACTAGCAGACATAGGAGTTGCTTCAACGGTAGCAGCAGCAGCAGCAGCAGAAGAGATCATGCTGACAATATGACGGCTGGTACTGTGCGCGACAAAGCGTAGGCTGTGTAACCAAAGTAAACACAGTTTGTAATGCAGTTCGAGAAAGTAGTAACATCAGTAGTACAGCAGTATCATTTTCGATAGAAGCAGTCATACTCCTGTAGTGCAGCTGAACAGGCTAGCAGCAGTAACTCTGACAACCATTATGGTCAGAATACCAGCATCAACCATACTCGTGCCACACACTTCGCCGTGAAGCTAACTGGGTGGTTGTCAATATTAGGGTTCCATTTTGGGTCCTTATTACAATACGGCACCTAAAAATTGGGTGCCCAGAAAGGGACCATAATTTTGACAACCACCCAACTGCCGGGCGTTGAGACTTGGAAGTCACATGCCATGCGAGGTGTGCGCCGCCCTTGATGTGGATGGAGACGGAGATGTTTCCCACGGCCCTTCTGCGCTTGCGATCCAGCCAAAGGTGCGCCGAGAGGGCTGGAATTCGAATGCCTAACGATTGGGGTTTAGAGTTTAGGGTTTAGTGTTTTTGGTGCCAAGTTTCAACTATTTGCCAAGCCTAGCCTGCATAAGCCCAAAGCCTTAAACCCCAAACCTTAAACTGAGCTAGGAAGTTTCAAAAAGAAGCCCGAGGCCAGTTCCGTGGCTTGCCTGACACTCCGAGACAGAGAGTGTGTATGCTTGACCAGCGCAGAAGATGTCTGTCACTACCCGACAGGTAGAGGTTAGGGTTTAGGGTCTACGGTTTAGGTTTAGGGTGTGGGGTGTAGGGTTTAGAGTTTAAGGTCTAGGGTTTTTATAAAACCCTAAACCTATGGGGGAGGGAGACTTTACTGGGCTCCACATGACTTCGCGACCGGGATCAGTTCCTCGAGCCTTGTTTACAGAATCAGGCGACCTGTGTAAGGTTAAGAGTTTCGGGCTCCTTTATGGGGTTCTTCAAGGGTTCCTGAAAGGGTTCCATAAGGGTTTAGGGGTTTCAGGGTTTAGGGTCTAAGCTTGACTACTACTCGGTTGTAAGAATGCATACCAATTGCACTTATCATACCATAGCCTTATGCCCTACATACTAAGCCTCTTGAGCCTTCACCGACACCCAAAATAGATCCTAAAATCGGGACCCCGGAAGTCGAGCCCTTTGCTCCTCGTATCCATAACCTTGTGGCCCAAACCAGTAAACCAGGAACGTTTTCCATAGGGTTTAGGGTTTAGTGTTTAGGGTTTAGGGTAAATCCTACATCCTTTTGAAGCCTTGTAATTGGAATTTATTAGCCCTAACACCTTGAAAACAAGCTTGTCAATTAGATCCTGTGTAGAGCAATCCTTTATACATGCCGGCAAAGGATAGTTATCAGACCCTACAGAAAATTGGTTCTCGTCCCTGGTCTCAAACCCTAAACCTTAAAACCCTGACCTATCACCCCTGAAGCCTAATCTGCAATACGTAAGACCTACATAGACCCTCAAACCCTAAACCCGTGATCCGTAGTTTCACTGCATGCCCCTGCGGTCGGGAAGGTTCGACGTACTGGTGAGCGGGCATGATCTACCGTGTGTATGTGCATACATATATTATACGTAGATAAATAAACCCTGCACCCTTACCCTGACAACAGCCCTGACACTGTAAACAGTAGCTAACAACCACACTGAAAACCCTAAACCCTAAACCCTAAACCCTAAACCCCTAAACCCCTAAGCCCTAAGCCCTAAGCCCTAACCCCTAAACCCTAAACCCTAAACCCTAAACCCTAAACCCCTAACCCCTAAACCCCTAAACCCCTAAACCCTAAACCCTAAACCCTGAACCCTAAACCCTAAACCCTAAGCTAACAACTACACTGAATTACACCCCCATGCAACCCTTAAGCCCCAAACCAGAAACCCAACACCCCCCAACCCCTCCCTCGGCTCCCCAAAGCCCTACTTGGAGGATCATGGGACTTAGCAAGTAAGGTTCCTTTAAGGGGTCCTTAGAGGGATCTATAGGGTTCCTTAAAGGGATCTATAGGGTTTAGGGTTTGGAGGATCATGGGACTTAGCAAGTAAGGTTATAAGTACCCGAAGTGGGGGGATAAGTAATTATAAGTATAGTTACCTTATTTTATAACCCGCTTTACTAAGTCCCATGATCCTCTAAGTAACCCTCCGTAAAGTCTTCTTGCGGCCGGAAGCAGGAGGATGAAGCTTCCATGCAGCTGGCGAAGCCTCAAGATGCACGTGCTGCTTGTCGGATACTAGTAAGGGTTTAGGGTTTGAGGGTTCAGGGTCTGTAGGGTCTTTACGGTTTGAGGCTTAAGGGTTTAGGGTTGAAGTAGTTTTCCAAGCTAGGGTCTTTGTTTTTGGTCCTTTCAAGCGGGCGCCGCAGTATTTGGTGGACCCCCCAGAGAGGGACAGTAATTTCGAGAACTACCTTTGAGGCTAGCGAACTGATAAACATTGATAAACATCGTCCAGTCTACAGTGTGCGTTTTCAAGTATCTAGGCCGCTATATTCCGGTTTAGGGCTTAAGGTTTAGGGTTTCCGTTAAATGTTCCTTCCAGGGGCCTTATAGGGGTTCTGGACAGTCTCTACGACATTGAGGGTTTGGTTCAGGGTTCATGGTTTAACTTGGGGCTTCAGGTATGTTTCAGGGTGCCTAAACAGGCGATTTGTTCGAGGAGTCTACAAGGGGCTCTGACTTTACGGGTTCAACAAGAAAGTCCGGTTTCGCTGCAGCGCATAGGGCTGAGGGGGTTGAAAGAGGTTTCCCAGCATTCATGTCATAGGAGATATTGGCCCAAACTCTGAACCCCAAACTGACCCTGGCAGTGGGTGGCTAATATGTCTGCGATGACCTCTCAGCACGGGGTTCAGGAAATAGGCTCTGATCTTTAGTTGCTTGGTGATTGGGTCTAGGGCCTAGGTTTAAGGTCCAGCGTACGGAGTTTAATCTTGAGGGCCGAGGAGACTTCAAGGGTAAGGCTACCAGGTCGAAGGTTCGGCGAGGATCATGGGACTTACTTGTAGTTCGTATGGTGATTAGTACCTTAAGTGGGGTTATAAGTATTTAATAGCAGTATGGCTACTATTAAGTATAACCCTAGTTACTAAGTCCCATGATCCTCTGAGTAGGGCTTCTTCTTCTTGCTTTGCTCCTGTTGTAGACCGCGCGCGCGTCGAAATGAGTCGGTATGCCTTTGTTTAGTCTTTGGGGTCCGGGGTTCTGAAGTCCCTGGAGAAGCCCCAAACCCTCAGCCCGACATTGTGCACCTCAACAGCGAAGCGTTCGTTGGGCCCAGCGCGCCAATTCAGCTCAAAGCAACAGCAACATAGATCCAGTGCCGTTCTTCCGTCTTGTGGCACCTTGGCTCCTGTTCAACAGCGTTTTGCTGGAGGTTTATCAATATGAGCTTTTTGAGTTGAAACCCAAAGACAGAAAGATAATGATTGTCGCTCCTGCCTCAACCGCAGGCAGCATGGCAAGTATCCGGAGCTCCTACAGAGATGCGGAGGTTATGCTGTGGAAGCTTCAGCAACAGAGAGACTCAGAAACTAGGTAGGGCTTTGGGACATTTTATATTTTCCCTTATTGGGCTTAAGAGGATCTTGTTTCCTAATATTTTTCAAAGGCTCTAAAAGCCCCACCTAGGAAAGCTGCGTGACGTTCGGGTTGCCCTGCCACCTCTTTCCCGAGGGAGCCCGGCGCCTCAAGGAGAAGCTTGCGAAACTTACGAGCTGAGTTGAGCACACTTTAGGGAGAACGTTATTTCTGGTCATAGAGATGTAAAGTGCTCTTTTTTTGGGCCTCTGAACGCCTTCTTTGGGATAATTATCCCTCATCATAGAAATGAAAGTGCTGTTTTTGTTGGGCCTCTGAACTCCGCAACTCAGGAAAGCTGCGAATATAAGGTCGAGCCTTTAGCAGGAAGTCCATGGAGACAGCCCTGCACCGCGCCCAGACCCTCTGGGCGCAGCTCTCTCAGGAGTTAAAGGGGGTTTTGGGGTTTTGGGTTTAGGGTCAGTTAGGGACCCAAAAAGGACATAAGCATAAGCACTTTATAGGGATATCCCTACCTTACTGGGCTTCGTTATGAGGGGGTTTATCTAAGATATCCCTTCTTTTTGTTTATGCGCTTTTTGGGGGCCCTAAGGGTGGCGAGCCCCAAAACCCAAAGCCCTAAGACATGTAACCCCAACAGATACAAGATAGCCTCGTTTAGGTCAAACCCTAAACCCTAGACACTGAACCCTAAACCCTAGGCCTAAACCCCAAGAGGAGGATTGCCCTAGACACTAAACCCTAAAAAACAGAAACCTAAACCCTAAGCCTAAAACCTAAACCCTAAACCCTAAACCCTAAAACCCTAAACCCTAAACCCCAAGAGGAGGATTACCCCAATGGCGCTGTGGTCTTCTGCTCGGAGTCCCTGGCCGAAGCCTTCCACCCAGCCAGGCCCCTGCCCGGCAGTGTGTACAGAGATGGGAAGGACGGGTTTCAGGGTTTCGGGGTTTAGGGTCTAGGGTTTAGGGTTAGGGTTTACAGGGTTTAGGGTTTACAGGGTTTAGGGCTTTATAGGTATAAGGGTTCCGATATGGGGTTTAGAGTTTAGGAGTTCAGGGTACAGAGATGGGAAGGACAAGGGTGGGGGATCAGGGTTAGCGTTTACGGTTTCGGGGTTTGGGGGTTCAGTGATTCAGGGTTTAGGGTGTACAGAGATGGTTTCGGGGTTTCTGGGCTTAGGGTCTAGGGATTAAGGTTTAGGGTTCAGAGTTTAGGGTTGTTCAGGGTGTACAGAGATGGGAAGGACGGGGTGCCTTTAAAGGGATCTAAAGGTTTCTTGAGGTATTTTTAGGGTTTAGGGTTCATAGGGTTTAGGGCTTTATAGGTATGTATAAGGGTTCCTATATTATGGGGTTTAGGGTTTAGAGGTGTAGGGTGCGGAGATGGGCAAGACAGGGTTCAGGGTTCCTTTACAGGAACTATAAGGGTTCCTATAAGGGATCTATCTTTTTTTAGAGTTTCGAAGGAGTGAAGTTGTGAAGGGGTTGGGTGTTTTCAGGCTTGGAGTCTGTGGTTTAGGGGTTTAAGGCTTGTGCATGGTTTAGGGTGTGGGGTGCAGGGATGGGAAGGACTTCGACCCCGCATATGGTATGGTTGATCGTACTTTATGGTACAGTAAAATTTATAGCATACTTTGTGGTATCGTATTCAAGAACATGTACTAGTCTTGAGACATCAACATAACCCTAAACCCTTACCCCTAAACCCTAACCCCTACACCCTAAAACCTCTAAACCCGAAGGACTTCGACACCACCTTGGTACATGAAGCACTGGACCAGAGCCCCGGCTTTGGCATCGTGACCATCGACGGCGCCGAGGCCTCCCTTCGGGTTGCGGGTTCACGGCTTAGGGTTTAGGGCAGTTTAGGGCAGTTTACGGCTTGGGGCTTAGACATGAGGGTTCAGGGCTTAGGGCTTTAGTAATTTAGGGTTCAGGGCTCTAGGGTTTAAGGTCCAGGCTTTGGGGTTTAGGGTTGTGTTGATGTCTCAAGACTAATGCATGTTCTTGACAGCAACACCAGAAAGTAGACTATACCCGGTAGTAATGTTCCTTTAAGGAACCCTACTTGGAGGATCATGGGACTTAGTAAGTAAGGTTATAAGTACCCGAAATGGGGATATAAGTAGTTATAAGTACAGTTACCTTAATGGTAACCCTAGTTACTAAGTCTCATGATCCTTCAAGTAAACCTTCCTTTATATGGATGGGACCGAGGCCTCCCTTGGTACCGCGACCTTCGGTCCCGGCCCCGGCCGCACCTCCGTCGCCGTGACTGCGGTGGCGCACCTCCGCGCCCACATCAAGAGCCGCACTCGCCGAGGCTCGGAACCCACCCAAAGGCTCCATGTACCAAGCAGGGTTCCTTTAAGGGCTCCTTTTGGGGATCCTAGGGTTCCTATAAGGGCTCTAGAAGGGTACCATAAGGGTTTAGGATCGAGGGTTTAAGGCTCCATGTACGTTTATAGCAGATGCTTAGGCCGTAAAGTGGTCCCTATATAGGTACTTTAAGGCCTAAGTATATACTATATGGGTACAAGGAGCCTTAGGGATAGAGAAAAGTCCTTGAACTCCCTTGAAACGAAAGCCCTCAAATCCCTTAAGAACCCTTAAACCAGCCTTCAAAACCCCCCAAGCTTCTTCAAGACCTCCAAAACCCTACCAAGACAAGCCCCATGCGCAAAACCCTAAACCCTAAACCCCCGAAGCCCTAAACCCTAAACCCCCTAAACCCTAAACCCCGAAACCCTAAGCTGCAGGTGGCCAGTCCGCCCCGCGCTTTGGGAGAACCCGGGACGCCGAGGAGTTGGAGTTCCTCCAGGAGCTGTGGGGGGTTCTGGGCTCCTATAAGGATTCTTGAAGGCTTCCTTTAAGGACCCTTTCAAGGGCTCCCTTAAGAGGGTTCCTTGAAGGGCTCAATTTAAGGGTTCCTTTCAGGGCTCCTTCAAGGGATCTACAAGGGTTTATAAGGGTCCTTTAAGGGCTCCTTTAAGGGATCTAAAGGGTTTCTGCAATTTGGCTCCTTTAAGATGTGTTTAGAGTTTATGGGTTTGGGTTTATGTGTTTAGGGTTCAGGGGTTAAGGGTTCAGGGGTTAAGGGTTTAGGGGTTTAGGGTTTATGTGTTTAGAGTTTTGGGGTTCAGGGTTTGTGGGCTCAGGGTGACAGCCATCCCTGTCGACAGGCTTTTTGTTTGGTGTTACTTGGAGGATCATGGGACTTGCTAAGTGTGGTTATATGTACCTTAAGTGGGGATATAAGTGATTATAAGTGTAGTTACCTTAATTATAGCCCGAGTTACGATCCTCCAAGTAATGTTGATGGTGTCAGCGGAGGTCGTCGTCGTCGCAGCAGCAGCAGCGGTGGTGGTAGTGGTGGTGGTCACGGTGGTGGCGGTGGTGGCAATAGTGAATAGTATTGGATGGTAGAGTGATGCTAGCAGGTCACACTCATCATCGCCATCCATCATCGCTTCCGCCAGCATCAACAGCTTGGCAATCATGACCTACTTCGGTGCCACCTGTGTCGTCATCATTATCAACAATCCCATTGCCATAATGATGATAATCAAAACAGCTATCATCATCCTTGGCATAGCAGCTAGCGACGTGTTTGAGTATCAGATGCGTACAGTGTCTCCAGAGTCGTCACTCTGATATCCTTGAAGCCTGACTAAATTTTGAAAAACCCTAAACCCCAAACCCTTCAAGCCCTGAAACCCTAAAGTCCTAAATCGCTGTGCCCTCCCTGTTTCCTTGCAGGAGGTGGTGGAACGCGTGCAAGCCCAGCTGGGCGGGGTTGAGCACTTCATCCTCGGGGGCAAGGTGGACAGCAAACGCTAAACTCTGAAGGGTTGTAGGGTTTGGGGCTTCGCCTAAACCCGAAACTTCGCCCTAAAGCCTAAACCGTGGATTCCGGGGTTGAAAGGTTGCAGGTTGAGGCAGGTTGAGGGTTTAGGGTTTTTGGGATTGGGTTCTACCAGGGCTTGTGGGTTCTAGGAATCGCTCTGTAGGCTGTCGTTTGGGCTTTATAGGGCCTTGTATGGGCCTGCTGCGTTCCCTAAGGGCTGCTGCAACAAATTTTGCATTACCCATAGTTAGCAATAAGTAATATGCAATAATTCCCCAAAAAGGGTCCTTAAGGTAATGCAGGATGTATATCCTCAACTGTAGGGGCAGCATACCTACAGGGGCTTTATGAGGGTTTGGTAGGCAAAAGTAGCTCGACAGGATAACTCATATATATATATATATATATATATATAGACATATAAATACACACATGCATTTCTACATGAACCTAAGTGTATATATATATATATATATACACACATACATATACATATACATATACATATACATATACATATACATATACATATACATATACATATACATATACATATACATATACATATCCAGATATAGACATATCCAGATATACACATATACATATACATACACATACACACACACACACATATATATATATATATATATGTTATTACAATATATTATATGTAACTTATATAACAGATATATAGTACCCTTGAAGTGCAATCCGCCCCAGGCGGACATGAAGCGCAAGCTGCTGAAGGAGCTCCCTCCCGAGCTGCAAAGGCGTGTTCTGGGCGTCCTGGACCTGAGCCTTGTCCTCAAAACAGCGGCTTCTCTGGGGCATAGGGTTTAGGGTTCAGGGGTTAAGGTTTAGGGATAAGGGTTTGGGTGTAGGGTTTCTCGTCCGCATAACAGCAGTTTTTTGGCTACGAGGATCGCTTTTAACGGGGTTGAGGATCCTTTGTGGTTTAGGGGTTAGGGGTTCAGGGTTTTAGGGGTTTAGCAAAACAGCAGCTTCCCAGAGGGTCCATTATAGATAGTCCTCGTAGTAGAGTCCCTTAAGGGTTCCCAACGCCATTACTAGGATCGTCTTTTGGTGCCTGATTCCAAAATGTTGGTGTATATGGAACAGCAGATTTGGCCAATGGATCGCTTTAAAGGGGTTTAGGGTTCAGGGTTTAGGGGTTTAATTAGGGTTTAGGGGTTTAGGGTTTAGGGTTTAGGGGTTTAATTAGGGTTTAGGGTTTAGGGGTTTAGGGTTTAGGGGTTTAATTAGGGTTTAGGGTTTAGGGTTTAGGGGTTTAGTGTTTAGGGGTTTAGGGTTTAGGGTTTAGGGTTTAGGGGTTTAGGGTTTAGGGTTTAGGGTTCAGCAGCTCCGGGTCGAGCAGTTTTATAGTGGAGTTGTATTTACGGTCTTGATATAACACCCACCCACCCATAGAATCCCATAACATTAAGCAATATAAAGTTCTTTCATCATCATTCAGAGAGTTCTACCTACAACTTAGCTTGTCAAACTAGGCCCTAAACCTTAAAGCCCAAGCCCTAGGCCCTAAACCCTAAAGCCCAAACCCTAGGCCCTAAACCCTAAAGCCCAAACCCTAGAGCCCAAACCCTAAGCCCTAAACCCTAAAGCCCAAACCCTAGGCCCTAAACCCTAGAGCCCAAACCCTAGAGCCCAAACCCTAGGCCCTAAACCCTAAAGCCAAACCCTATGCCCTAAACCTTAAAGCCCAAACCCTAGGCCTTAAACTCTAAAGCCCAAACCCTAGGCCCTAAACCCTAAAGCCCAAACCCTAGAGCCCAAACCCTAGGCCCTAAATCCTAAAGCCCAAACCCTAGGCCCTAAACCCTAGAGCCCAAACCCTAGAGCCCCCAACCCTAGGCCCCCCTAAACCCTAAAGCCCAAACCCTAGGCCCTAAACCCTAGAGCCCAAACCCTAGAGCCCAAACCCTAGGCCTTTTTGCTCGACCCGTTCGCTCAGTTTACTGAAAAAAACAGCGAACGGATGCGGCAACCAGATTCTCAAAAAAAACGCAACGAAAAAGTCGAGCAACCGAGTAGGTTGCCCAATGCGTTCGCGGATATTTGCATTTTTTTTTGATTTTTCGGGTCATTTGCGCAACCCGTTCGCGGTTTTTATCAGTTTTCTTTCGAAAACCGCGAAGGCATTAAAGTTTATATACATAAGATCATAGGGTTTAGGGTTTAGGGTTTAGGGGTTTAGGGTTTAGGGTTCAGGGTTTAGGGTTTGGGGTTTAGGGTTTAGGGTTTAGGGGTTTAATTAGGGTTTAGGGTTTAGGGAGCGTTTAGTCTAGCAAAACAGCCGTTTGGCGAATAGGGTGGCGCCGACTCCCCGGTGACAACGTCAAGCCCCAAACCCCAAACCCCTGAAACCCAAACCCAGAGGCCCCAAGCCGCAAACCCTCCAATGGCCCTTTAATGGAGCCCTAATGGCCCTTAATGGTGGGAATTGGGGGTATATTAGAGGGTAGTTGGGGGGTCTAGGAAGCCGCAAACCCTCAAAAATCAAACCAATGGATCCCTGAACCCGAAACCCGAAACCCTAAACCTCCTTAGCTTAATTGCGGAGTACGAACTCCGCTCTTAGCTGTGGGTGCCATGACTTCCGTGATGTCCGAAGCTTCAGTCGATGTGTTGCGAGAGATGCTGCACGTTTTCACAAGCAGGATCTACTCAAACAATGAAGGGCAGAGGTTCGGATCGAAGTCGTTGGTTCAGCTTGTCGTTGGGCAGAGAACCTCCCTTTTCAGCCAGCTTATGCTGGTGCTGAAGGGCGTTGGTTTTGCTTCTGGTGACACGCCCTTTGGAAATGAAGAAGATCTGCCTAGTGCAGCGTCGCCTCACAACTACATCCGCGGTAGGCGGGTGAACTGGGAGAATCGATTTGGCGCGATGGCCCAAGGGGTTAGAGGAGAAGGTGTTGTCACTGAGTTGAGTTACAGCCCGGTTCATCGAACAGCTGACCACCTTGACACCCACGCGGATCCAATGATCCACTTTTCCGACTCGTTGCTGTGGGGTCGAGACTCACTGACTATAGAACTGAACTACAGTTTCTTAGACAGTGCAAATCCCACTGAAACGTTGCGCAAGCGGTGGCAAGTTCTTGCAGCGATGGCAAGATTTTGTCAATCATAGAGCTGAGCTAGTCCCAGATGCAGTTCGGCCGTGTAACATGGCCCTGTACGCAAAAGGGCAGCTCTATGCTTCATACAAAACGCAGATCGAAAGCTTGATCACTGGGCCTATCAGAGTTCAAGGCCTATACCCCGGGGTAGCGCTGACCCCGACAATTGTCTTGCCGCTGGACGAGTTCCCGGCAGCTCTGAGGCCCGATTTCGATGTTATGCTCAACCGCGTACATCGGGGCGAGGCCTTCGTTTTGATTGCGCCCACTATGTCGGAGAAGAAGATCACGATGATGCGAATAATGACGTCAGGAGCACCTGCGATGCGCACGTCCTGGCGCCAATTCCAGTCTGTTGCTGCGGGCGGCCCCGGTGCGAACCGACAGGGCGGTGTTCCAAACACGGCCATGATGTTTCTCGAGAGTTTGACGATGGAGGTGGGAGCATGTCAGTACTTGTATATCCTGAGCACCACCTATTACCGCCAACTTCTCGGAGCCGGGCCTCATGCACCTCAGCAACCGCCAGCCCTTGGTCCCAACAGTTGGCCAACAGCTGCTGAAGCCCACAGGTTGCTCTGGGAAATCGCGTCTGACAGGATCGAGGAGGAAAGCGCCATGCTTGGGGTACAGCTGGCAATGGCTATGAGCACGCCATTTGCCGAGAGAGGACCCAATGGAGATGGGGCAGTGGCACACCTGACGACAGGTTTCCTCAACATGCGGCGTGTTTTCTTGCCAAGACCCAGGGAGCACAAGCCCCTGGCGAAGCTGTTTTCTAAAGAGAGGTTCACGAACAACGGATGCAGTGCCTTGCTCTCCCTCGACTCATGGCTTTCGGTTGACCCCTCTTGACCCAGTGACGTCGACGGCTTCGACCTTCAATGGGACCTCCTTGGGTATGTCGGGCTTGCCGACGATCGTCGCCTCTGGCTTGGAGGTTCAGCCCTACTATGACCAGGCGGGCGACCTTCATGGTGAGACCTCCGGCCTGGAGTTTACAGCGTTGGATGGTTGCTCTCTGGAGGGCCTTTGCGGACCTGGGGCGAGCTCTTCGGGGGTGTCCTCATTGGGGACCTCGCTTGCAGTCCTTCCCTTTGCATGGTTTCAGTTGCTCTACCTCCCCTGGACGCTATCCGTGGGTGAATATGCTCTACATGCACTACTATGCCCAGCTTTGGATGAGGTGACTATTTCCTGGCACGGAGCTGGACAACATGTGGCAGGGGTGAATGTTTGGACCCTTTTGGCTACGTCTGGCATGGGCAACACAATGACTACCACGACGTCCGTGTTGCACCTGGGGTCTGACTGGGCCTCCTCTCATGGGTGGCACACATCTTGGAGGACTTTAACCTGGACGTCGACTACCACTAGGACACCGCTTGTGGGTGAATTTGGTTTGCATCCACTACTCTGCCCAGCTTTGGACGGGATGACTATTTCCTGGCATGGGGCAGGACAACACGTGGCAGGGGTGAATGTTTGGACCCTTTTGGCTACATTTGGTGGGTGCAGCACAATGACTACCACAACTACCACGTTGCTCATGGGATCTGACTGGGCTTCTGCTCACTGGTGGTACACATCTTGGAGGACTTTGACCTGGACGTCGACTACCACTACGACCAGCTCACAAGGTGTGGATGCTGAACGGGAACTTGCAGCGTCCTTGACACTGGAGAGCCTCATCGTTGAACCCAACGATACGTCCCTCCTCATGCAGCTCAGCACTGGAGCCGGACAGGCAGTGACTGTGCGACCGACAATGCCGAGCAACATTGGCATGCAGGGGGTGGATGATTTCCTTGCCAGTGTCTTGCAACTTACATTGCGGGAAATGCGGTCGAAACTTGGTGTTGGGCATCCTCCAGTAATCAGATGGGCGATCTATGGGCACCTGCGTCTCATCCAGACCCTCATTGTCAGTCTTCAGGCGTACAGAGAAGAGATCTTGCGGGGTGTACCTGTACCGCCAGACGAACCCAGGACCCAACCGCCTCGCTCCTCGGGTGAGTATGCAGCCGTCACTGAATGGGCCGCCCAATTCCAGCAGGACACCTACCAGATCTTGCAGGCTCTGCTTTCTCAACATCAGCAAGACGTCCTACGGGGTGGAGAAGCTCATGCTGCAGTTGACCGAGAAAGGGCGGGCATGGAGGAGCTCATGGCGCTGGGACGTAGATGGCAAGCTCGCCCTCGACATGTGGTTCCAGGGCCTGAGGCGAACCTTGGGCAACGTGTTCCACCTCGAGCAACTGGGCCGCTGTCGGATGCACCTCCTGAACAGCCGAGTTCGTCATCTGGGGCGCGACATGTACGGGGTGGTCCTCTGTTTCGGGGAGACTTGCCACTGGCTTCTCTTGGCAGTCTTCGCCCTCGTGAACCTATGGGCCCGCCACCACCACTGCGCCCGAGGGGGGTGAGAATGTCGCCGAGGGCAATGGAGATGGAGCACTGGCTACGGCAGCGAAGCATGGCCATGGGGTGGCGACCGAATTCACCACCAACTCCACAGGGGGAGGTTGCTCCGTCGACTCCGTGTGCGTTCGGTGGCCATATACCTATACAGCGGTATGATCCACAGGCTCCCACCACGCCTCTCGCCATGTTACCAGAGATGCGTCATGAGACTGGGCCGTCTATGCCAGTGGACTCTGGGGTGGGGCTCATACCGAGTGCACCTGTCTACAACCCGCTGGCACCAACAACACCCATGGAAGCCTTTGGGGAGGTGTCGGCCAGCTACATTGATGACTTCCTGGCGGGGGTGGACGAGGAGATCACATCAACGACCACGACCACCTCCACGACGTTGCAAACTACTGCTTCCACGACTTTGCAGATGCTGGGAGGAAACTGTGACCCAGGGATGGATGCGACGGTTCTCCCTGATTGCGGTGTTGGGATGAGCTTGGATGGGGGCGAGGTCTACCATGGTACGTCCTTCTCTATGTCCCATACACTTCTTGGGGCGTCTATGACCTTGACGAGCACTACGACGTCGACTTCCACAGTGACTTCTGGGACGGGGAGCTCTTCGAACTCAACTGCGGGACGACTTGGCCTACGGGAGCGTGACCATCTGATTGCTCAACGAGTGGCTGAACTTGTCCTACGTGAACTCCTACACGTCCTGCGTCGGCCTCAAACCAGAGTGGTACCGAGACGATGGCCCCGAGCTGCATCCAAACGTGGGGCGCTCCCGCCGCGGCGTATGGGGCGGCCTCTTCCGTCTAGGGCTCCTCAGATGCCTTCTACAGCAGCAACTGGGTCCGGGACACAAGGAGGAGGTTCGGCGACAAGTCCACTGGACCAAGTCACGGAAGGGATGGGTGACTTTGTCGAGATTGAGATCCCGGAAGAGGTTGCGATGCCGGGCTACTTGGTGGACGAGCTGGACGTGACTGAAGGGATGGATGTGGCTGATGAGCTCGATGAACAGCCTGCATCTGATGACATTGAGGGTGTTGCCGATCCTCGAGAATACTCCTCTTGGCGTGAACTATGAGCCTGCAAAGATCCTCATGATCCCTGACTTCTATGTCTTCTTCATGCTGCTGCTCTACTACACGTTCTTGCAGGGGGACATCTACAATTCTTGATACTGCTGAAGTCTTGTTTCACTCTACAAGCCCTTGGAGGGCAGGCTGCTGCAGGAGAAAGGCCGCCATTGTAGGTTAAAAAAAAAAACCTCCGAACCCCAAGAACCAGTACGCCTTAGGTCAGGGTAAAGGTCCCTAACCCGGAAACGCGAAAAGCCCTGTAGATCCCCTATAGATCCCTTTAAGGGGCACTATAGATTCCTTCAAGGGGCCCTTTAAAGGAACTCTTATAGATCCTTTAAGGGAGCCCGAAGCCTGGATTACCTTTGAAGGAACTGCGGCGCCGATCGGGACAGCCTGCGCCTCGCGGCGACGAAGGCCCCTTATGTTCGTTTCTGCGGCTTTTGGGTTTAGGGCTTGGGGCTCAGGGTTTAAGACTTAGTGGTTTAGGGTTTAGGGGTTTAGGTTTCGTGGTTTAGGGTCTGGGGCTTTTGGTTTGAGACTTCGGGTTTGTTTAGGGGTTAGGGCTTAAGATATAGGGTTTAGGATTTGGTGCCGAGGGTTTATAGGAGCGCGCGAGCCTACGTTAAGGGAAATTTAAGGCTTGAAGGGAACATCATGATGATCATTTGGTGGGTCTAGTTTCCGAGATCACTTTTTTGTGACAGCAGAGGCGAGGGAGGGCTGATTCCAGAATTTCGTAAAGGACGAGTCGAAGCAAATGACGTCTCGGTCGCAGGCGCTCGCGGCTCTGGAACTGTAGCGGTAGCAGTCGTTGTGCTGTTCATGGTACCCCACTACAGCCGCAAAAATGCCACGAACCCTTGTGTCGTTACTGCTGCTATTCCTACGACTGCGATTTCGGCTAGCTACTACAACTAGTGTTTCCACAACCGCCAATACATACTTGTGGATTCGAGGCTAAACTGAACAGGGTGACAAGCTTAGACTGTAGCTGTACTTGCCACGTTGTGGCATCGCTTGCCGTGTGAATGAAGAATGGATTCACACTCGCAGTTGGCTCTGTCTTCCGCAGCTGATGAGCCACCCGTAAAGAAACGCGCTGAATTTTATCTGCCTGCAAAGGGTTTCGTGTGGTGCTTGCAGCTGGAAGACAACGCCCGAGAGCGAGCACGGCCGTGTTACGCCGCTTGCCGCACATCGGGAGTTTGTGCTGGGATCAGGGGTCCATAGCAGAAAAACTTAGGGTTCAGGATGTCTTGCATTATGCTTTAGGTTTCATCGCCTTCCGGTTGTATCATGTTGTATCTGTGTCTTTTCCGATTTGTATCCGAGTCTCAGAACAGATTGAGATTTTGCGTTAGGATAGCCAGGCGTGTAGGGTAAGATTAGGTGAAAGGGCGGCTGACCCAGCGCCGCGTAGCGAATGTAGGCTTAGTGGTGTAGATGGTAGGGCGGCTGACCTAGCGCCGCGTGGGCCGAAGGCAGTAGGTGGTGCGTAGCCTTAGTGTGGTGCATGTGGTGCGTTTGTTGCGGTGGTGGTTGTTGTTGGCTGGCTGGCAGGCGGTTGGGGTGTGTTCAGTAGGTTAGGAGTAAGGCTTAGGCCCCGAGCTGTAGTGCCAACGACTATTCCTCATCTTGAACTTACACCCGGAGTCCTGTTCAGTACTACGACTTACTACGATATTCTTTCGATTGATTCTGTGGTCCCTTCAACTTCAACCCATAGTCTAAATCGTCTGAGCCTTCACACAAACGAAATCCAAAAACTTTATGCGGTAGGTGGCAGTGAGTTATAGGGTCATCGAGGCATAAGGGTGCAGGCGGCATGGTTTTTGATTCGTGACCCTGAGCCCAGGAGCAAATATGGGTCTACCACGTGTCTGATGGCTTCAAGCTGCACGGTCGTTTTACCAGGCCTGTTCCAACTTCGCAGGGACCAATTGGTGCAATCGGTGTCGGTGCTGCAGGGAGGAAAGGACAACCCAATCCAGTTGTTTCCCTGCGACATCTGTCGGCGTGCAACGCGGGGGATATCCGGGTTCTGTTCGATTTGAAGCCAGCTATTGACTGCGTGTGCTGTGCCAATGACATGCGCTTGGGGTCCAGAATAACATGGGCAGACTTTCAGCAAATGTTTCCGATTCCGTCGGAGTTTGGGATCTCGCACGTTCGTCATTTCGTTGCTGGCAAAAAACCCCCATGGGATTCCCATGGCTCTGCACAGGAGGCTGGTCGCAGGATTGAGCCCCGAGAGTCAGGGCAATTGGTGCCACTTTCTGGCAGCAGCTCTTCTGCTCGGCAGGTCTTGCATGTGCAACCGGAATCGGGCGTTGAGGGCAATCGGGAGTCCCTCCTTAACCAGATGCTAGATGACATTGAGCAGGCTGCAAAAGCAGGCGACATGGCTCGTCTGCAAAATCGACTGGGGCTTGTCAGAACAGCTGTAGAACTGCCGAAGACAACTACGAGCAGACAGGATCGGGAAAGGAAGAAGAACATTGGTGGGGTTACTTACCGCCCCGACTTCCTACTTCACGCGGTGCGACTTTGTGAGCACTTGAGCCTTGGGCACTTATGTACAACCTAACTCATGGCCCCCCCACACACAGATTAGTTTATTATCGTTGCTACTGCTACTGCTACTGCTACTACTACTACTACTACTACTACTACTACTACTACTACTACTACTACTACTACTACTACTACTACTACTACTACTGCTACTACTATAGTAGCACTACTACCACTACTACTCCTGCTGTTGCTACTGCTGCTTCTGCTGTTACTGCTATTGCCTTATCTACTAGTCTTAAGATTTCGTTGCATCTCTTTTTGTTTTTATCTCAGGAAGACAACCGAGTCTCTTGAGGAAACCTTCAAAGTGCTCACGGCTCAGTTGTGAGTTGCAGTCAGACCTTGTGGATAATATGGGCACAGCGGGCGCAGTGTATTTTAGGACTTGATTTTAAAACACAGGTAAAGTGCCAAAGCGCGGATCCTGCAAGATTTTACGAACCGAAAGTGCCAAGGTCACTGCAGATGGGACTGCAGGGTGCTTTGTCAGAGCACTTGCTGTTGCAGCAGGAGCACCCGGCAAGCAGATTCACCATTCCATCACGATGGGCCCTCCTCCGGGCGAGGACAGAACTGGACATGGCGACGATGGTATTTTGCAAGCGGGAGGTCCTCCACCCACGTCTTTCGTGGTACACCCACCTGCGATGCGACAGCTCCCCACAAGGAGGGCGCGATTATTTCGTTGTGGAAATGGATGTGTGTTCGCAGATGTGCAGCCTCCATCACGAGAACACCCACGTGCTCAACTTGCTCAGCGATGGCGGAAGCATGAATCCGCGGATACTGCCGCTTGCCATCATCGGGTCTAAGGCGGCATCGGCGGTTCACAAAGGGCAGCAGCTCATGAAGGTGTTGGCTATGGAAAGCCACGATCTTCAGTGCACTATCGATCGGACACTGTCCATCCTGTGCGACTTCGGTGCAGAAGCTGGTCTATGGACGTTGCAAGCAGAGGACGGCATGAGTGTTCTGTTCCGACGAGCTCTTCCGATTGCGGACACAGATCATGCGCTCCACCATATCATGTCAGAAGTGGACAACAGCTTTGAAAGCTGGGCAACCTTCCGAGACACCCTTGCTGCCTGTACCAAATGCTTCGGTAGCTACCACCGGCTGGACCGCTTCAGAGAGGTTGCAATCAAGGAAAACGAATCTGTTCCACAGCGATACAGGAGCACCTTCTACAAACTCTTCCGAGAAGTGTGTCCTCGATTTGTGGAGCACCGGTGGGAGTACTTGTATGAGACGTTGCAGTGGTTGCTCCCACGCCGTCAGGCTCTGCAGTACTTGAAGTTGCACGAACTCACTGTGGATCAGGAGCTGTCGGCTAGGGACCTGGAGCTGCTGCAAGGCTTGTGCATGTCCGAAGACAACGATGATCATGCAGCGAGAGTGTCAACGCTTCGTTTCTGGGCAATGGCGAACTTGACAAGCCAGATCGCTCAATGGGGCCACAAAGTCTCAGGCAAGCTCCATGGCTGTCCCTGTCACAAGTCGCAGCGGGGAAAGCGGAAGTACGATGATGAAGGCGGATCGGCTCCAGCGCCCGCTTGCCCGATGGCTGGTCGCATGGCCGTCCCTTTGGCTTGTGGTCTGATGACTGCCCTACAGGATAAACTCAAGAATGAGTTGAAGCCGCCCGCCCAGGCCAGTCTGGAACAGCTCCGCAAAGCTGATGCGGAAGAGGCAGCCAAACTTATGAACGACTTTCAGACCGCACTTGGGCGAGTCCGGGCGCGTTGCGCACAAGTCTTCGCGTACTGGGACGAGTTACCATGGGCGTTGGTCATGGTGATGAGGCCGTTCGTTGAGCAGTTCAGTACAGATGCCGAGGCGGGTCATCTCGAAATGTTGTCTGTAGTAGTAGTTGTTTCGGCACTTGGAACCGTCATCTGAGCTAGCTCTGTGCTCAGCATTCCGTGCAGTCACATAAACATACGTAAAACGTAGCCTCGACCAGCTTTTTCTGTAATGTAAGACCTGCGAAACCTTAGATTGCTTGGGATGATACAGTCTGACGATGAGGTTGCAACTGCTGTGCAGCAATCTCGCTGGCTTGCACGAGCCCTCCTTCAGAAGTACGACAATTCCAACAACAAGAATGCGTTTGGGGCATCCCGCCGGTTGTATTTCTGCCTTTCCTAGTCGAATTCGAAGTGCTCCTTTTTTTGTAGACTACTAAGTACCATAACCCCAATTAGGATCCCTTGTAGGGCACTTAGCAGTCTACTGTTTACCGACTGACTATACTCAAATAGTATATACTTTGGCTTTGAAGCAGTCCCTATATTGGTACTTTATGTGGTGTCATTTTTATACTCTTATGGATACATGGACCCGCAGGGTAACTTGTGAACTGTGCCTTGAGGGTTTTACCATTAATGGGTCGAAAAGGGGGGCTACAGTATAGAGTTGAGGCTTTGAGGGCTTCGGAGTTTAGAGTTAACGGTCTTAGGGTTTCAGGGTACGGGGTTTCAGGGTTTGCTGTGAGGGGGTTGTGTTCTCTCAGCCTGGACCATAGCCCCCAGGCGCCACCTCAACATCGAACCAAGCTCCTTAGGCTTGTCTTGTGAGAAGACTAGCATGCTCCACATACATGTCTGTCTACGCACACACACACACACCATGGGTGTAGAGAGAAAGAGCGAGAGAGAGAGAGACAGATAGAGATAGAGAGATAGAGAGATAGAGAGAGAGAGAGAGAGAGAGAGAGAGACACACACACACACACACAGACACTCCCGCGCCCTCGCCCGCACACGCACATGCACACACTGTCACAGTAGTTTCCGCCCAGGTTGTTGCCTTCAGATTCTTGCACACAGACGGCCCCTACCGAGTGCACTGGGAGGCTTGGTCGACAGGGGGACATCCCATGTTTGCCCCCATGTACAACGAACTGATCGGGTACTCCACTGCTTTGGTTTGCATGCAAAGACTTGAGTCTCGGCACAGCGTGCTGAAACGTATGTTGTCATTTCGCTTGCGGCAGAATCCTTCTACCTTGAGTGCCTCCATTCGGCGGCGCCAGAATCAGGATTTAGAGAAGCCAAAGTTCCAGCAAAATTTAATCGAGTACTTGTCGGGCATCGGAGAGCTGTATCAGGGCCAGTGGTCCTGCAAGACACAATTGCTGGCCCAAGTGGGCAAAGAGAGCGCAATGGCAGAGCATGCTCCTTTGACAGATTTGCGACAGAAGAAGGAGGCCTTTGTTGAGAGTCTTGCTTTGCTTTGTCGGGGCGAGGCGCAAGCGGAGGATCAGCTCGCGATTATGAGGGAACATGTCAAAGTCACTCTGTTTAAAGGCAAGTGCTATGCATTGCGTGGCGTGCTGAAGCCATGCACCTGGACATACTTCCGAATGCTGAGCACCAACCCTTGTGCTATCATGACTTTGCAAAGAGCGTGCCATTTGGCATCAGATGTTTCTCGTCTTCATTCCAGGTCATGTGTAGCAGCAATTGGACAAGTCGGTTCTGCCTGTCTCAGTCTCCGTCTTTCCTTGGCCCAGGCTTGGCAGCAGTGCGTGGCAATCGAGGTCCTGACGGGGTCCGTCGAAGATGAGACCTCCGAGAGTCCGGCAACCAAAGTCGATGTGATAGATCAGTCAGTGATGTCCTTGCCCATGTCCGAAATGTTCAAGCCAGAGTGTGACATGCACCGCCTGCATACCTTTACAGAGGCACAGCTTTATACAAAGTTGTACGTTACATCGTTAACGACATGTTGCTTCAGTGGCCTGCATCCCTGTCACAGGTTGCGTCTCGCTGCTGCTTCTGCAACACCTTTCTCGACGAGATGTTGGGTGACATAGAGGATCAAGGTGCCTTGCCAGATGAAGACACGGTGTCTGCAATCAAAGAAGTGGCATCCGCAGCCATATCTGGAGGCTGCACCGTGCGTGAGGCTAGCAGCAACGATGTTGCCCACGAGGCTGCCATCGAGTGGATGACGCATCAAAGCATCGTGAATCAACATGGTTTTCTGGATGATGCCTTCGTTACTGTTGAAACTCGTTTGGCGAAGCCGATCGCGGTTGATGTCAGTGACTCACGATTCGCCATCTGCAAGTATTTGCTCCAAAAGGGGTGGAAGCCGGCTGAAAGTGCTGGCACAGCATCCCTTGCATCGAAGACTTTCAATTCAGCTGCACCCTTGGAATACTTCCTGCTGATACGGCATTATGATGACTTTTTGCTCAGATATGACGATGCCTTCGGCTTTCGCCACACGCAGCTGAAATCCTTTTACGATGCTTTGTTGGCCAGTTTCAAGAGAGAGAGAGAGCAGAGGATGATGACACTTTGCATATGTGTGGAGAACCTTTTTCTTCGGTTTTACGTTCAGGGACGGGGACAGAGGTCGGTTGCAGGCGAAAAGGTTCGGTTGGTGCTGTATAGGTATCATTGACCCCAGGATTTGGACTATGTTGCCTCCAACCAGAAGGCAGACTTCTACAAATCCTTGTCCGACTTCTTTGCAGGACTGTTTTCTATAGGAATTAAGTTGATATTTACTCGGTCATGAGTCATGTCCCTGTGTTGGTGTCGGGTAGGACGCAGCACTGACGATCCACGTACAGCGGCCGGCTTGCTTCATCCGAAGTCTCGAACCAGAGGCCCCAACAAATCCAGACCCAAGTCCTCCGCGGCTGCTCCAACGCCCGCGCCAGCTCTCATTCAATTGGCAATGCCAGAGCAGATCCCTTCAGCGGTCCCAGCTATAGAAGAGCTTCCCAACCCCGAGCCGGAAGAGCGCATTCGTGTCCTGTGTGAGCAGCTGCCCGCCCTAGCTGCAGCTGTGCCGTCCGAGGGCGATGCACCAGATGCTGACGATGAGCAGGAAGAGATGGGGGAGAATGTGCAGGACGATAGGGGCCAGCATGAGCAGGAAGGGCAAGAGGACTTTGCAGGTCAAAGTGCCAGATACCAGCTTGTGCACAATAACCGCG
This sequence comes from Symbiodinium sp. CCMP2592, assembly GCA_905221615.1. Lineage (NCBI taxonomy): Eukaryota > Dinophyceae > Suessiales > Symbiodiniaceae > Symbiodinium > Symbiodinium sp. CCMP2592. The sequence continues at coordinate 669,907 of CAJNDT010000213.1, read as the reverse complement.
ACTTGTTCTGCGATGTTGAGCAGTTGAGCAGACCGGGTTCGGCTAGGCCAGAATATGCAAGTTCAAATCTGCTAGGGCATGGTATAGAGCCAACTCAATCATCTAAATCTGAGGACAGAAAGCATTGGACGCGCGTGTGGAGCTCGGACGCTCCTACCATCGGACAGATCCTGGGACGCGGCTGGCTCGCATATGCGAGCTTCTGGACATACTTGCCGACATCTTCGCCTCCGGCAATGCAGACACGCCAGAGAAGCAGGTGAACAAGGCGGCTCGTGTAGCACGGGGGTCAGTCAGAGGTGTTTGGGAAGGGATGTTGCTGAACGCATGTCAGGAGAGTCTTGAAAGACAGTCCCCGGGGTTTTGATGGTTCTGCAGTGTCCTATCATGCTTTCGGACAACATGGTGCGAAAATTTGCCCAGGCCCTCGACACCATGGATCGACGTGGCCGCCGATGCCAGAGACTTATACAGTAATAAGAACAACAGATGGTTCAGGGTGTTCAGAATCACGGCAGTTCCGTAAATAAACCTCTCGCGAGGCTGGGGCCAAAATGAGACATGGTCGCGCAGGCGAACACTCTTGGATCTGGTCTTGGTAACGTATTACGAAACCTTCAAGCGCGAGATCTTTGCACCCGGCGGTGTTGACTAACTGGATGTCTTTTGCACCCAGGGTGGTGGCCACGTGTACATCGAAACCAGAGGGTCTAGCCCGTTGAGACACCAACAAGAGTTTCAACGTAGTGGAGAACAGTAGCGGTGGCCTGCCTGCAGGAAAATCAACCCGACCACATCGTCATGTAGCTCGCGTGTTATGCCACACAGTAGTCTTGCGAGTTGGGCTTAGTTTTCCGAAGGCACGACTGTGTGAAGCCCAGCAGGGTTTAGCTCGGGGTCCAGGGTAATGGGTTTAAGCGCTTGGTCTTTGGGGTTTGATGTCGGGTTTTGGGGCTGAGACTTCTTTGGCCTTTTCGGGGGTCTCGCAAGGTGAGTGCACACCTGTAGCCTCGGAGAGATCAGAGCTCCAAAAGGTAATGGAGTTAATAAATGGGGGTTTCGAGTAAACCCTAGAGCTCTAAACCCCAGAACCCTGGAACCCTGAACCCCTAAACCCCAAACCCTATATCTCTAAACCCTAAACCATACTAAACCCTAGACCCTAAGCTTTAAACCCCAGAACCCTAGAGCCCTTAGAAAACCCCGAGAGCCCTCGAACCCAGGAGCCAGGTGAAGCCGAGCAGGGTTTGGAGTTTGGGGTATTGTGTAAAGTAGAGACTTCCGGCAGGACACCAACAAGAGTTTCAACGTAGTGGAGAACAGTAGCGGTGGCCTGCCTGCAGGAAAATCAACCCGACCACATCGTCATGTAGCTCGCGTGTTATGCCACACAGTAGTCTTGCGAGTTGGGCTTAGTTTTCCGAAGGCACGACTGTGTGAAGCCCAGCAGGGTTTAGCTCGGGGTCCAGGGTAATGGGTTTAAGCGCTTGGTCTTTGGGGTTTGATGTCGGGTTTTGGGGCTGAGACTTCTTTGGCCTTTTCGGGGGTCTCGCAAGGTGAGTGCACACCTGTAGCCTCGGAGAGATCAGAGCTCCAAAAGGTAATGGAGTTAATAAATGGGGGTTTCGAGTAAACCCTAGAGCTCTAAACCCCAGAACCCTGGAACCCTGAACCCCTAAACCCCAAACCCTATATCTCTAAACCCTAAACCATACTAAACCCTAGACCCTAAGCTTTAAACCCCAGAACCCTAGAGCCCTTAGAAAACCCCGAGAGCCCTCGAACCCAGGAGCCAGGTGAAGCCGAGCAGGGTTTGGAGTTTGGGGTATTGTGTAAAGTAGAGACTTCCCGCAGTTCTATAGTTCAAGGGTCCCGAGCTGCTTTCGGACTCCAAGGATAATAGCTGTGGGCTAAGTACGCGTCTTCAGGGTTGGGGGTTTGGGGTCGTCGGGCTTATGTTTACATGTTACTCGTTAAGTTAAGGCTGAGGTTTCAGTTTCTTTTCAGTGGTTTCAGCCGCCGTCGGGTTACAGGCTTGTATGCGGGTTCAGTAATTATTTCTTTAAGTATGGAATCTAGTACACAAACCGCAACTTTAAATTTGCTACCTAAGCCCGAACACCCCAAGCTCGAGACACTTCCTGCGCGCATCTCAGTGGGCTCGGGTCTGGTGTTGATGCTTCAGAACTTGAGCTTTTTTGTGTTCATCAAATAGTTTGTACGTGGTTTCGTGGTCTACTATGTAGATAGCTCATTTCGTAAGTCATACTGCACTTGCATCCCCGATCTTTTCCCTTTCTAGGAAGTGTATCCAGGAATGTGCTAGTTCCTTGTGTACATGAGTTGATGCAACCTGAACGAAACATTCCGGTCCGTTTTCGAACGCTTTAGGTTCTCTAGGGCTGCCATGGAGGATGACAGCCTTTGCATATCCTGTGTGGGGTTGAGACGGGCTGCTGACCGTGCCGCTGCTAGTGCAGTAGCCGCCGAAAACGAAAGCAGCGACGAGAGTCAGTTGATATCATCCTTGCATCCCAGGAAGTGTAGGAAAGTCGGTCCCTCGCACACATCTAGTAGCAGTGACGCTGGCTCTTCGCCATCGTTGGAGCCTGTGTTCGTTTCTGGGCGACGGGTGGCTTGGAACGTGTTTGACTTGCGACCGGTCTTCGAATATATGGAACGATTCGTGGATGCTGCTTTGGAAATCAAACAATCGGACCGAAAGCTGAGTTGGAAGGCTTCTAGGCACAACATGAACTTATCGACAATGTTACTTTGCGTAGTGTTCTGAGCCCGATATTACCCAGCCCCGAGCGGAATCTAAGGATGTGCACGTGTTTTCAGAATTTTCTGGCTATCAGACAGCAGAACTTGCAGCACAATCCGTCCTGCATCACGTCGGTGAGTTTGTCGGCAAGAACTACACTTCCGCTGACAAAAGCAAATCCTGCTTGCAGATGATGCTTGAAAACGCAGACGGGAGCACAAAGCTCAGGACTGCATCACACGCTTCTGTTGATCATTCAGCAGCTTACTGTTTGTCCAGTGTGCTCTACTTTCACGTGCGACGCTAGGTTATGCAGACGAGTGTGTGTTCGGTGACATCATGGACATGGTGCCCCCAGAAGTTGCAGAAGCGATGAACGGAGCCCGCCAGTGTATATCGATCACGAGTGGAGATGTCCGTGCAGCTGTAAAAGGCGACATCCGACAGGCAGTCTCACGAGAAGGACGTTTGTTGCTTTCGATTGGTGAAGCCAAACGCGGCTTAGTTCTTCTTGGCTTAACTGACGACTCTTCCGGAACTGCTGCTGAGCGTTTTGAACGAGCTGTTGTTGCGCTGCAGGCCACCAGCACATAATAACCCGCGCATGAAATGCTCTATTTTTTGACTCACAACAGTCCCGACCAGGCACTACGCGACAATGGCTTGGCCACGGCTCGCCTCTCCCTCCATTTCCTTCGAAGGTGGCTGTGAGCATGCGGTTGTAGATTGAAGGTTCCAGGGCATGTGTGTGCGTTTGAAGTTTACGGGCTTGGGGTCTGGGTTTGGGGGTCTGCGTTTCGTCGCTTGGTTTTGCGGTAAGCTATGCAGGGTATACTCTGTTCGGCTTTGCTGTTCAGGGTTTGTTTCATCATGTGAGGGTTCGTGATCCAGCCCCTGCACTTTGCTCGCGCTTTTTACCCTGCTATAGCCTTTACGGCTTTAGGTGTCGGGTCTTGATTTAGGGTTGGGTTTTGCCTCGTCGGTAAGGGTGGGGGCCGTCTTTGAGCAAAACTTGATGGTGGCGAGCTAGGTTTGAGGGTAAACGGTTCACGTCTGGATTAATGGTTTTGTTTGACTTGAGAGACTGGTCACCCCAAAAGCTAACCTCAGCCTACACCGCATCCCCACCCCAACACACCCCCACAAACCCAAACCCCACACTGCACGCCCACCCACCCCCACCCCCACTCCACCAACCCACCCCACACCCTCACTCCCACCCCAACCCCCCACCCCCACCCCCCTTGGGCCTTTTGCGTGGCTTGTCGGCTGGCGGGGCGGTGGTGGCACAAGTGGTGGCGCAAGTGGTGGTGCAAGTGGGTGGTGGCGCAAGTGGTGGCGTGGAAAGGTGTTGGTGCACAAGTTTTGGTGTGCAAGGCGACTTTGTGGGTGCACCGCCCGGTGGTGGCGCAAGTGGTGGCGCAAGTTGGTGGTGGCGCAAGTGGTGGCGCAAGTTGGTGGTGGCGCAAGTTGGTTTTGGTGGCGCATGTTTGGCGCAAGTTGGTGGTGGCGCATGTTTGGCGCAAGTTGCTCTTAAATAAGAGGCGAAACTTGCGCCAAACATGCGCCACCAAAACCCACTTGCGCCAAACATGCGCCACCACCAACTTGCGCCAAACATGCGCCACCACTTGCGCCACCACTTGCGCCACCACCAACTTGCGCCACCACTTGCGCCACCACCGGGCGGTGCACCCACAAAGTCGCCTTGCACCCAAAAACTTGTGCACCAACACCTTTCCACGCCACCACTTGCGCCACCACCCACTTGCGCCACCACTTGTGCCACCAACACTTCCCTGCCGAGTTCGGGGGTTGGGTGTGGCTGGGGCCGGGGTGGGGTCGGGGCTGGGGCAGTGGGTCGCGGCTTTCTTTCTCTTGTTCGTAAGAAGTAGGAACACAAACCGCTTTTGTGTACATCAACTGTACATCTCTAAAGTTCCCTCGTGACCGTGACTTTGTTCCCCGTTGTCCGCGCCCATTTTCGCCAGGCCCCAAACCCGGCTGATGCTCATGATGTTGGCCTGCATCCGAGCCCGTGGCCCACCTGATGCTCATGATGCGCGCGCCTGGGGCCGGCAGACCCGGGCTGATGCCCATGATGCTCGCTTCCGGTGGGGGATTTGTGTTTTTCCCTTTGCGAGCTCAGAAAGGGAAAAACGATTATTGGGTGCCACGGGCTCTCAGGCGAAGACTTTGGCAAGCTTACAGGGCGTGTAAGGCTTTAGGGCTTAGGGGTTTCGGGTATAAGGGGTTTCGGCGCTCACACTCGGACAATCAGGGGTTTAGGGTTTATGGCTTTTGGCGTTGAGGGCTCTGTGTCGGCTGTTTGCTTACTTTCCTAGATTTGTGGAGCCCACTGTAGAGCCATTTCTGGCTGGAGTTTTGGGGAGTTGGGTTGCTTCGTTGTTTGAATATACGCATAACATGTAAAGCCTTCTCCGACTGATTCCCTAGCACCCAAACCGGGTTTTGGGGCTCAGGCTCACAGGAGCATCATGCGCATCAGGTGCTCTCCAACGAAACACCAGTGAGGGCACTTTCGGGGGCCAGTGAGGGCACTTTCGGGGGCCAGTGAGGGCACTTTCGGGGCCAGTGAGGGCACTTTCGGGGGCCAAGGGCACTTTCGGGGGCCAGTGAGGGCACTTTCGGGGGCCAGTGAGGGCACTTTCGGGGGCCAGTGAGGGCACTTTCGGGGGCCAGTGAGGGCACTTTCGGGGGCCAGTGAGGGCATCGGGGGGGGGGGAGGCAGTGAGGGCACTATCCTTGATGAAGAGTCCCGAACTGTTGGAGAAACATGCAATGGAACTCTACTAGAACTACGAGACTTGTTCCTTAAGACCGACACCTCATGCCACCTAATTTCCTGTAAGCCCCCACCCGCGTAAACCCGATTAGGGTTTAGGGTTTAGGGTCTATAGGGGTTTAGAACTATCCAACGAATCGTCGCCCAGGCTGCACTACGATGAGGTGGCAGAGCTTCTGTTTCCGGCTGACGTGCAACTATACGAATACTGCACGTGCAAGAAGCACAGGCGGTCTTGTCGGAGGCTGCCGTTCCGGGGAGATGGATCACAGGTAACGGTTTGTGTAGCTGGATCCCCATGTCCGGATTGGAGCCAGTTCGGAAAGCGTGCTGGCGACAGCGGGGAATCTGCTGGGGCATTCATGGTCTGGACACTTGGCCCATGATTCTACGACTAGCCGTATAGGTTTGAGTTTCCGCACAGACCGTCCTAACAGTAGAACCAAACCCTAGGCCCTATAAACCCTATAGCCCAATCCCTAGGCCCTAAACCCTAAAGCCCAAACCCTAGGCCCTAAACCCTAGAGCCCAAACCCTAGGCCCTAAACCCTAAAGCCTAAACCCTAGGCCCTAAACCCTAAAGCCCAAGCGCTAAACCCTAAATCCTAAAGCCCAAACCCCAGGCCCTAAACCTTTAGCCCAAACCGTAGGCCCTAAACCCTAAAGCCCAAACCCTAGGCCCTAAACCCTAAAGCCCAAACCCTAGGCCCTATTTCTAAAGCCCAAACCCTAGGCCCTAAACCCTAAAGCCCAAACCCTACCCGAGGCTGAAATCCATTCGGCAAGGGCGCCCTAAACTCGTGATCCACGAGAACGTCAAGGGCTTCCCGGCGGGCGTGTTCCGTACATTTCTAGGACAGCACAAAGCCTCCATGATCATGGGTATGCACGTTTGTCTGCAAACGGTGAGCACCACTGGCTCACATTTTCTTGCGATCAGGAGGATGCTACGATATCGAAACCATCTCGATGTCGCCCTTGGAATATGGATTTCCAGTGCAGCGAGATCGACAGTACACGTTGTGTGTCAGGCGGGATTCCGTGACGCGACTTGGTGGATGTTGCTTATGGCCCATGTGTGTCGACCTATTCCTTCAATTGTTTCGGTCGCCTGGTTGCTGAGGCTTTGCAGATCGCTTTCAGACTTCAGGGAAGATGTGCGAAAACGGTATGATTGGAACTTTGGACTCGAGCCGGGCAGCTTTGTCTTCACAGACGGAGGGCAGGCTGAGATTAGCAAGCTGACTGAGCCCATGCTCCAGAACGAGAGGACATATCGTGCCAAATTTCCCGCCGCAGTTGTAGCTGACCTTGCTCAAAACCCGGATCAAAGGCCACGGCATGGCGAGGATACTTTCTTCACCCTCACAACATACTGCAACAGAATTATGCACATGCCTTCCCGACACATATACTGCCCGATGCTGAGTCTGTGTGCAGCCTTTTTCCTCTTGGGCCTCTTGGGGGTCTGTAGATAGGTTTCCCCAAAGCACGTCTTTCCCACTTCTTCCGAGGTGGAGCAGAGCTAGCTGCGCTGCATGGGATGCCAGTGATTGATCAGTTTGCTTGGGATCTGGGGACCCGGACAATGCGCTTTGGAGAACTCACAGGGCCGGACTCGCGACTTTGCAATTGTGCTTCCTCTCTGCATCGTGTGATTCAGCTGTTGGAGCAGGTAGTGCAAGATGTTGTAAGCGGCTGCAGTTTAAGCGGCCATACCATGCAGACAACCTAGGTTGGAAACTCGATGCACTTCGCATGTGTTGGGCTGGTAATGACTGCTGCGCTCGTCTTGAGCTTGCCTGTTGCCGAAGATCAGATGTAGCTGCTCGTGTGCAGCAGGGCCTCCTGGGAAGAGGAGTTGTCGGCAGCAGCGAAAAAACGCCCAGCAGTGAACGGCAGCCGCTCGTAGATCATCCGCTGCCCCGGTGCGCATGAAAGTCTGTTTGATTGAGCAGATGCTGTTTGATTACAGTGCCAGTAAGGAGACAGTATATGTTCGCAGTCATGTGCGTTGTTGCAGATTGTGCCAATGCTTTGCCATAGCAGGAAGACATGTGCGTTTACAGTCATGTGTGCTGTTACACGCCTCTGTTCGTGACACTGGTTCGTTGCGTCGCAGTGACTCAGCGGCTCCGGTAGCCCGTAGACTGCTGTTGCACGTGCAAGTTTCTCGCTAGTTTTGACGTGATGCCAGCGTCCAAGAAACCAGATGTAGAAGAGCCGAGTTTGTCTGGCAGCAGCAGCGGCGACGACAGCTCAGCTTCAGACGACGAAAAATCCGTGCCCAAGGGCTCTGTTCCCAGTGCACCTCACACACCTGTGCCCAAGAGCTCTGCTCGTAGCAGGGCAGGAACACCTTCAGGATCAGCTGCACGCGTGCAGTCTGCTCGTCGCAGGGCAGGATCACCCTCAGAAGCGCACGGGGCAGCACTTGTCGCGACAGAGGCAGCTGAACCTGAACCCCGGAAAAAAAAGAAGCAGCCAACGCACATCAACAAGAAGGATGTGCCGCCCGAGACGGAGGTCAAGCCGATTCCTCAGTGAGTGTTTTCACCCTGTTGCACAGGAAGAGTAGTATGTCCACCTGCATCGTGTCAAGGCGTTCTGTTTGGCCCAGGTGTTGCCACTGCTTGCAGGTCGTTACTGCTGAACAGGCGGTTGTGCGGGGCAGAGCATGGGCCTGCAAACTATGCAACGGAGCAAGGGTGGCTTTGGAAAGACACTACAAGGATACAAACAGAGCGCACCTGTGGGCACATATGGGGCGCGAAGAAAAGAACAACACGATCGTTTCAAACAGGGGCAAAAGCAGAGGGCAAGGTAAGAAGTTCCCCGTCAAGATCGCCGAAGAGGCCACATGGTAATGTTTGGGTATGCGGCTGGGGTGGGGTGGGTCTTTTGCTTTGACTTACCGCTTGCTTGCCAAAATATTCTGTACTGTCAGGTGTCCAAAGAAGACTCGATCGCGCTGTCTCAGCAGAAGAATTGGGTCAACAAGTTGCAGTTTCGCCGAGAGGCGAAGAAAAGGTGGGGAATGAAAAAGGCTGAGGCAAGAGCAAAGTGGCAAGACTTTTTGGCCGACCCGAAGATGCCAAAAGGGCGTGATCAAATGAATTGGATCACTATGCCCTGCCTCCAGTATGTCCAGTGCTAGCCCCAGCAAGATAAGCATCCCGATGCTCAATTACGTCGTGGTGACCTTTTGCATTCGTGCTCTCAGGACCAAAGGGGCCCGCACGCTGAAGCACACTCAAGCCTTGAAGAAGTCAGAGGTGAAGAGCGCCACAGACGATGATCTGTTCGAAATGGCCCACGCAGGCCCTTGTCGTCAGTGAAGTCGGGAAGTTGGCACTTGCTCTGTGTATACTTGACGCCGTTCTCCTATTGCTGTGCCGGGTTTCCTGATGCTACTCTGTGCCGGAATCAGCATGACAGGGATGGATCAGGGCACTCTGCACCGTGACACCAGCATTTTCGATCGCTCCAGTGCCGCCCTTAGCAAACCCACCTCATCGCTGTGGTACTGCCATGCATTCTGATGCACTCCAAGGTATGCAGGACTTTTTGGAGTCGTCTTGCCTCGAGATGGGGCTTGCCGTCAAAGCTGGGAAGGCTGGGAAAGCCAAGGCCAAAAGCAAGTCCAAAGGGCTGCAGGGAGGCAAGCGCCCCCTGGACGATGGACTTGAGGAGGGTCAGAAGCACAGAGCTCAGTGCGATCATGACAGCGCCTGTGAATCTGCGAGCATTATGTTCTTGATTTGGATTGCCGGTTGCCATTGATTCGCCTTTTGAGGCCCAAGAAACATCGCCACCAGAATGCCCAGAGGGATGTGGACCGCATTGCAGCCCTGAGACAGCGACGGACTTTGACCGACAGCTTGGCCGCTTTGCGGACGAGTTTCAGCATGGACACTTAGACTTTTGGTGGTCGCTTGGAATGTTCATCGTCAGCTGGCGAGCTTGCTCAGGTCAACAAGCTGCTTACTTTCTTCAAGGAAGCGGGTCCGGCTTTGGCAACAAGTGCAGAGCCTGCTTTTGTCGCAGTTGATGAGCGTCTTGCCGCGTAATGGGGACATGTTGTTCGATATGTGAGGTGGCAGGTTTGGCTTGGTTGAACTTAATTTCCGTCCTGTGAAACCAGGAATGCGACCTTGCTGGTGGAGCAAACTGTTCGGATGATTCTGAACATGCCTGAAGATGTAGGGGATCTCGTGGATGGCATGGCAAACAAGCCGGAGGAATTTGAAGACGACGAATGCAGCCACGAAACCGCTCAAGCGATGCACAGGGCTGCCAATATGGTCTTGGATGCGTTAGAAGCAGAGAAAAAATTCCAGAAGAAAGACGTCAGCCTTCAACGGTCCCCGCGCAGCAACGATCTCTATCAGAAAGCGCCTGGACTATAGGTAGTGGTAGCCGTGTGTGGTACATTCGCAGTCTGCTTGGGTTGGCATGTTGTTCATGTCGTGAGCTACTGCTGGTGATAAGGCTTTCGGCGAGGAGTTCGATGCTACTTTGACACCGAAGGACCTGAAACAGTATGAGAAAAACATCACCCAGTTGATCTCGGCCTGCTACGTGGGCTTGGAGGGCTTGCAGAAAGCAATCAACGAAGTGCAAGCAGAGCGTGCTCCGGCTGCAATCATTTAAAGGACGGGAGGTGTTTTGGCACGGCATGCCTCACTGTAGGTGGGGGTATGCCGTCGTCTTCAGGTGATGCCGAGAACGCCAAAAAGGGTGACAACGACCAAAGTGGAGGCGATGGCGACGAGAATGGGGAATCTGAGGAAGAAAAGGAGGATGACCCCACGCTGCCGTTGCAGGGCC
>CAJNDT010000213.1:533660-659404 GCA_905221615.1 Symbiodinium sp. CCMP2592 | reverse complement strand
CCCTATATCTCTAAACCCTAAACCATACTAAACCCTAGACCCTAAGCTTTAAACCCCAGAACCCTAGAGCCCTTAGAAAACCCCGAGAGCCCTCGAACCCAGGAGCCAGGTGAAGCCGAGCAGGGTTTGGAGTTTGGGGTATTGTGTAAAGTAGAGACTTCCCGCAGTTCTATAGTTCAAGGGTCCCGAGCTGCTTTCGGACTCCAAGGATAATAGCTGTGGGCTAAGTACGCGTCTTCAGGGTTGGGGGTTTGGGGTCGTCGGGCTTATGTTTACATGTTACTCGTTAAGTTAAGGCTGAGGTTTCAGTTTCTTTTCAGTGGTTTCAGCCGCCGTCGGGTTACAGGCTTGTATGCGGGTTCAGTAATTATTTCTTTAAGTATGGAATCTAGTACACAAACCGCAACTTTAAATTTGCTACCTAAGCCCGAACACCCCAAGCTCGAGACACTTCCTGCGCGCATCTCAGTGGGCTCGGGTCTGGTGTTGATGCTTCAGAACTTGAGCTTTTTTGTGTTCATCAAATAGTTTGTACGTGGTTTCGTGGTCTACTATGTAGATAGCTCATTTCGTAAGTCATACTGCACTTGCATCCCCGATCTTTTCCCTTTCTAGGAAGTGTATCCAGGAATGTGCTAGTTCCTTGTGTACATGAGTTGATGCAACCTGAACGAAACATTCCGGTCCGTTTTCGAACGCTTTAGGTTCTCTAGGGCTGCCATGGAGGATGACAGCCTTTGCATATCCTGTGTGGGGTTGAGACGGGCTGCTGACCGTGCCGCTGCTAGTGCAGTAGCCGCCGAAAACGAAAGCAGCGACGAGAGTCAGTTGATATCATCCTTGCATCCCAGGAAGTGTAGGAAAGTCGGTCCCTCGCACACATCTAGTAGCAGTGACGCTGGCTCTTCGCCATCGTTGGAGCCTGTGTTCGTTTCTGGGCGACGGGTGGCTTGGAACGTGTTTGACTTGCGACCGGTCTTCGAATATATGGAACGGTTCGTGGATGCTGCTTTGGAAATCAAACAATCGGACCGAAAGCTGAGTTGGAAGGCTTCTAGGCGCAACATGAACTTATCGACAATGTTACTTTGCGTAGTGTTCTGAGCCCGATATTACCCAGCCCCGAGCGGAATCTAAGGATGTGCACGTGTTTTCAGAATTTTCTGGCTATCAGACAGCAGAACTTGCAGCACATCAGACAGCAGAACTTGCAGCACAATCCGTCCTGCATCACGTCGGTGAGTTTGTCGGCAAGAACTACACTTCCGCTGACAAAAGCAAATCCTGCTTGCAGATGATGCTTGAAAACGCAGACGGGAGCACAAAGCTCAGGACTGCATCACACGCTTCTGTTGATCATTCAGCAGCTTACTGTTTGTCCAGTGTGCTCTACTTTCACGTGCGACGCTAGGTTATGCAGACGAGTGTGTGTTCGGTGACATCATGGACATGGTGCCCCCAGAAGTTGCAGAAGCGATGAACGGAGCCCGCCAGTGTATATCGATCACGAGTGGAGATGTCCGTGCAGCTGTAAAAGGCGACATCCGACAGGCAGTCTCACGAGAAGGACGTTTGTTGCTTTCGATTGGTGAAGCCAAACGCGGCTTAGTTCTTCTTGGCTTAACTGACGACTCTTCCGGAACTGCTGCTGAGCGTTTTGAACGAGCTGTTGTTGCGCTGCAGGCCACCAGCACATAATAACCCGCGCATGAAATGCTCTATTTTTTGACTCACAACAGTCCCGACCAGGCACTACGCGACAATGGCTTGGCCACGGCTCGCCTCTCCCTCCATTTCCTTCGAAGGTGGCTGTGAGCATGCGGTTGTAGATTGAAGGTTCCAGGGCATGTGTGTGCGTTTGAAGTTTACGGGCTTGGGGTCTGGGTTTGGGGGTCTGCGTTTCGTCGCTTGGTTTTGCGGTAAGCTATGCAGGGTATACTCTGTTCGGCTTTGCTGTTCAGGGTTTGTTTCATCATGTGAGGGTTCGTGATCCAGCCCCTGCACTTTGCTCGCGCTTTTTACCCTGCTATAGCCTTTACGGCTTTAGGTGTCGGGTCTTGATTTAGGGTTGGGTTTTGCCTCGTCGGTAAGGGTGGGGGCCGTCTTTGAGCAAAACTTGATGGTGGCGAGCTAGGTTTGAGGGTAAACGGTTCACGTCTGGATTAATGGTTTTGTTTGACTTGAGAGACTGGTCACCCCAAAAGCTAACCTCAGCCTACACCGCATCCCCACCCCAACACACCCCCACAAACCCAAACCCCACACTGCACGCCCACCCACCCCCACCCCCACTCCACCAACCCACCCCACACCCTCACTCCCACCCCAACCCCCCACCCCCACCCCCCTTGGGCCTTTTGCGTGGCTTGTCGGCTGGCGGGGCGGTGGTGGCACAAGTGGTGGCGCAAGTGGTGGTGCAAGTGGGTGGTGGCGCAAGTGGTGGCGTGGAAAGGTGTTGGTGCACAAGTTTTGGTGTGCAAGGCGACTTTGTGGGTGCACCGCCCGGTGGTGGCGCAAGTGGTGGCGCAAGTTGGTGGTGGCGCAAGTGGTGGCGCAAGTTGGTGGTGGCGCAAGTTGGTTTTGGTGGCGCATGTTTGGCGCAAGTTGGTGGTGGCGCATGTTTGGCGCAAGTTGCTCTTAAATAAGAGGCGAAACTTGCGCCAAACATGCGCCACCAAAACCCACTTGCGCCAAACATGCGCCACCACCAACTTGCGCCAAACATGCGCCACCACTTGCGCCACCACTTGCGCCACCACCAACTTGCGCCACCACTTGCGCCACCACCGGGCGGTGCACCCACAAAGTCGCCTTGCACCCAAAAACTTGTGCACCAACACCTTTCCACGCCACCACTTGCGCCACCACCCACTTGCGCCACCACTTGTGCCACCAACACTTCCCTGCCGAGTTCGGGGGTTGGGTGTGGCTGGGGCCGGGGTGGGGTCGGGGCTGGGGCAGTGGGTCGCGGCTTTCTTTCTCTTGTTCGTAAGAAGTAGGAACACAAACCGCTTTTGTGTACATCAACTGTACATCTCTAAAGTTCCCTCGTGACCGTGACTTTGTTCCCCGTTGTCCGCGCCCATTTTCGCCAGGCCCCAAACCCGGCTGATGCTCATGATGTTGGCCTGCATCCGAGCCCGTGGCCCACCTGATGCTCATGATGCGCGCGCCTGGGGCCGGCAGACCCGGGCTGATGCCCATGATGCTCGCTTCCGGTGGGGGATTTGTGTTTTTCCCTTTGCGAGCTCAGAAAGGGAAAAACGATTATTGGGTGCCACGGGCTCTCAGGCGAAGACTTTGGCAAGCTTACAGGGCGTGTAAGGCTTTAGGGCTTAGGGGTTTCGGGTATAAGGGGTTTCGGCGCTCACACTCGGACAATCAGGGGTTTAGGGTTTATGGCTTTTGGCGTTGAGGGCTCTGTGTCGGCTGTTTGCTTACTTTCCTAGATTTGTGGAGCCCACTGTAGAGCCATTTCTGGCTGGAGTTTTGGGGAGTTGGGTTGCTTCGTTGTTTGAATATACGCATAACATGTAAAGCCTTCTCCGACTGATTCCCTAGCACCCAAACCGGGTTTTGGGGCTCAGGCTCACAGGAGCATCATGCGCATCAGGTGCTCTCCAACGAAACACCAGTGAGGGCACTTTCGGGGGCCAGTGAGGGCACTTTCGGGGGCCAGTGAGGGCACTTTCGGGGCCAGTGAGGGCACTTTCGGGGGCCAAGGGCACTTTCGGGGGCCAGTGAGGGCACTTTCGGGGGCCAGTGAGGGCACTTTCGGGGGCCAGTGAGGGCACTTTCGGGGGCCAGTGAGGGCACTTTCGGGGGCCAGTGAGGGCATCGGGGGGGGGGAGGCAGTGAGGGCACTATCCTTGATGAAGAGTCCCGAACTGTTGGAGAAACATGCAATGGAACTCTACTAGAACTACGAGACTTGTTCCTTAAGACCGACACCTCATGCCACCTAATTTCCTGTAAGCCCCCACCCGCGTAAACCCGATTAGGGTTTAGGGTTTAGGGTCTATAGGGGTTTAGAACTATCCAACGAATCGTCGCCCAGGCTGCACTACGATGAGGTGGCAGAGCTTCTGTTTCCGGCTGACGTGCAACTATACGAATACTGCACGTGCAAGAAGCACAGGCGGTCTTGTCGGAGGCTGCCGTTCCGGGGAGATGGATCACAGGTAACGGTTTGTGTAGCTGGATCCCCATGTCCGGATTGGAGCCAGTTCGGAAAGCGTGCTGGCGACAGCGGGGAATCTGCTGGGGCATTCATGGTCTGGACACTTGGCCCATGATTCTACGACTAGCCGTATAGGTTTGAGTTTCCGCACAGACCGTCCTAACAGTAGAACCAAACCCTAGGCCCTATAAACCCTATAGCCCAATCCCTAGGCCCTAAACCCTAAAGCCCAAACCCTAGGCCCTAAACCCTAGAGCCCAAACCCTAGGCCCTAAACCCTAAAGCCTAAACCCTAGGCCCTAAACCCTAAAGCCCAAGCGCTAAACCCTAAATCCTAAAGCCCAAACCCCAGGCCCTAAACCTTTAGCCCAAACCGTAGGCCCTAAACCCTAAAGCCCAAACCCTAGGCCCTAAACCCTAAAGCCCAAACCCTAGGCCCTATTTCTAAAGCCCAAACCCTAGGCCCTAAACCCTAAAGCCCAAACCCTACCCGAGGCTGAAATCCATTCGGCAAGGGCGCCCTAAACTCGTGATCCACGAGAACGTCAAGGGCTTCCCGGCGGGCGTGTTCCGTACATTTCTAGGACAGCACAAAGCCTCCATGATCATGGGTATGCACGTTTGTCTGCAAACGGTGAGCACCACTGGCTCACATTTTCTTGCGATCAGGAGGATGCTACGATATCGAAACCATCTCGATGTCGCCCTTGGAATATGGATTTCCAGTGCAGCGAGATCGACAGTACACGTTGTGTGTCAGGCGGGATTCCGTGACGCGACTTGGTGGATGTTGCTTATGGCCCATGTGTGTCGACCTATTCCTTCAATTGTTTCGGTCGCCTGGTTGCTGAGGCTTTGCAGATCGCTTTCAGACTTCAGGGAAGATGTGCGAAAACGGTATGATTGGAACTTTGGACTCGAGCCGGGCAGCTTTGTCTTCACAGACGGAGGGCAGGCTGAGATTAGCAAGCTGACTGAGCCCATGCTCCAGAACGAGAGGACATATCGTGCCAAATTTCCCGCCGCAGTTGTAGCTGACCTTGCTCAAAACCCGGATCAAAGGCCACGGCATGGCGAGGATACTTTCTTCACCCTCACAACATACTGCAACAGAATTATGCACATGCCTTCCCGACACATATACTGCCCGATGCTGAGTCTGTGTGCAGCCTTTTTCCTCTTGGGCCTCTTGGGGGTCTGTAGATAGGTTTCCCCAAAGCACGTCTTTCCCACTTCTTCCGAGGTGGAGCAGAGCTAGCTGCGCTGCATGGGATGCCAGTGATTGATCAGTTTGCTTGGGATCTGGGGACCCGGACAATGCGCTTTGGAGAACTCACAGGGCCGGACTCGCGACTTTGCAATTGTGCTTCCTCTCTGCATCGTGTGATTCAGCTGTTGGAGCAGGTAGTGCAAGATGTTGTAAGCGGCTGCAGTTTAAGCGGCCATACCATGCAGACAACCTAGGTTGGAAACTCGATGCACTTCGCATGTGTTGGGCTGGTAATGACTGCTGCGCTCGTCTTGAGCTTGCCTGTTGCCGAAGATCAGATGTAGCTGCTCGTGTGCAGCAGGGCCTCCTGGGAAGAGGAGTTGTCGGCAGCAGCGAAAAAACGCCCAGCAGTGAACGGCAGCCGCTCGTAGATCATCCGCTGCCCCGGTGCGCATGAAAGTCTGTTTGATTGAGCAGATGCTGTTTGATTACAGTGCCAGTAAGGAGACAGTATATGTTCGCAGTCATGTGCGTTGTTGCAGATTGTGCCAATGCTTTGCCATAGCAGGAAGACATGTGCGTTTACAGTCATGTGTGCTGTTACACGCCTCTGTTCGTGACACTGGTTCGTTGCGTCGCAGTGACTCAGCGGCTCCGGTAGCCCGTAGACTGCTGTTGCACGTGCAAGTTTCTCGCTAGTTTTGACGTGATGCCAGCGTCCAAGAAACCAGATGTAGAAGAGCCGAGTTTGTCTGGCAGCAGCAGCGGCGACGACAGCTCAGCTTCAGACGACGAAAAATCCGTGCCCAAGGGCTCTGTTCCCAGTGCACCTCACACACCTGTGCCCAAGAGCTCTGCTCGTAGCAGGGCAGGAACACCTTCAGGATCAGCTGCACGCGTGCAGTCTGCTCGTCGCAGGGCAGGATCACCCTCAGAAGCGCACGGGGCAGCACTTGTCGCGACAGAGGCAGCTGAACCTGAACCCCGGAAAAAAAAGAAGCAGCCAACGCACATCAACAAGAAGGATGTGCCGCCCGAGACGGAGGTCAAGCCGATTCCTCAGTGAGTGTTTTCACCCTGTTGCACAGGAAGAGTAGTATGTCCACCTGCATCGTGTCAAGGCGTTCTGTTTGGCCCAGGTGTTGCCACTGCTTGCAGGTCGTTACTGCTGAACAGGCGGTTGTGCGGGGCAGAGCATGGGCCTGCAAACTATGCAACGGAGCAAGGGTGGCTTTGGAAAGACACTACAAGGATACAAACAGAGCGCACCTGTGGGCACATATGGGGCGCGAAGAAAAGAACAACACGATCGTTTCAAACAGGGGCAAAAGCAGAGGGCAAGGTAAGAAGTTCCCCGTCAAGATCGCCGAAGAGGCCACATGGTAATGTTTGGGTATGCGGCTGGGGTGGGGTGGGTCTTTTGCTTTGACTTACCGCTTGCTTGCCAAAATATTCTGTACTGTCAGGTGTCCAAAGAAGACTCGATCGCGCTGTCTCAGCAGAAGAATTGGGTCAACAAGTTGCAGTTTCGCCGAGAGGCGAAGAAAAGGTGGGGAATGAAAAAGGCTGAGGCAAGAGCAAAGTGGCAAGACTTTTTGGCCGACCCGAAGATGCCAAAAGGGCGTGATCAAATGAATTGGATCACTATGCCCTGCCTCCAGTATGTCCAGTGCTAGCCCCAGCAAGATAAGCATCCCGATGCTCAATTACGTCGTGGTGACCTTTTGCATTCGTGCTCTCAGGACCAAAGGGGCCCGCACGCTGAAGCACACTCAAGCCTTGAAGAAGTCAGAGGTGAAGAGCGCCACAGACGATGATCTGTTCGAAATGGCCCACGCAGGCCCTTGTCGTCAGTGAAGTCGGGAAGTTGGCACTTGCTCTGTGTATACTTGACGCCGTTCTCCTATTGCTGTGCCGGGTTTCCTGATGCTACTCTGTGCCGGAATCAGCATGACAGGGATGGATCAGGGCACTCTGCACCGTGACACCAGCATTTTCGATCGCTCCAGTGCCGCCCTTAGCAAACCCACCTCATCGCTGTGGTACTGCCATGCATTCTGATGCACTCCAAGGTATGCAGGACTTTTTGGAGTCGTCTTGCCTCGAGATGGGGCTTGCCGTCAAAGCTGGGAAGGCTGGGAAAGCCAAGGCCAAAAGCAAGTCCAAAGGGCTGCAGGGAGGCAAGCGCCCCCTGGACGATGGACTTGAGGAGGGTCAGAAGCACAGAGCTCAGTGCGATCATGACAGCGCCTGTGAATCTGCGAGCATTATGTTCTTGATTTGGATTGCCGGTTGCCATTGATTCGCCTTTTGAGGCCCAAGAAACATCGCCACCAGAATGCCCAGAGGGATGTGGACCGCATTGCAGCCCTGAGACAGCGACGGACTTTGACCGACAGCTTGGCCGCTTTGCGGACGAGTTTCAGCATGGACACTTAGACTTTTGGTGGTCGCTTGGAATGTTCATCGTCAGCTGGCGAGCTTGCTCAGGTCAACAAGCTGCTTACTTTCTTCAAGGAAGCGGGTCCGGCTTTGGCAACAAGTGCAGAGCCTGCTTTTGTCGCAGTTGATGAGCGTCTTGCCGCGTAATGGGGACATGTTGTTCGATATGTGAGGTGGCAGGTTTGGCTTGGTTGAACTTAATTTCCGTCCTGTGAAACCAGGAATGCGACCTTGCTGGTGGAGCAAACTGTTCGGATGATTCTGAACATGCCTGAAGATGTAGGGGATCTCGTGGATGGCATGGCAAACAAGCCGGAGGAATTTGAAGACGACGAATGCAGCCACGAAACCGCTCAAGCGATGCACAGGGCTGCCAATATGGTCTTGGATGCGTTAGAAGCAGAGAAAAAATTCCAGAAGAAAGACGTCAGCCTTCAACGGTCCCCGCGCAGCAACGATCTCTATCAGAAAGCGCCTGGACTATAGGTAGTGGTAGCCGTGTGTGGTACATTCGCAGTCTGCTTGGGTTGGCATGTTGTTCATGTCGTGAGCTACTGCTGGTGATAAGGCTTTCGGCGAGGAGTTCGATGCTACTTTGACACCGAAGGACCTGAAACAGTATGAGAAAAACATCACCCAGTTGATCTCGGCCTGCTACGTGGGCTTGGAGGGCTTGCAGAAAGCAATCAACGAAGTGCAAGCAGAGCGTGCTCCGGCTGCAATCATTTAAAGGACGGGAGGTGTTTTGGCACGGCATGCCTCACTGTAGGTGGGGGTATGCCGTCGTCTTCAGGTGATGCCGAGAACGCCAAAAAGGGTGACAACGACCAAAGTGGAGGCGATGGCGACGAGAATGGGGAATCTGAGGAAGAAAAGGAGGATGACCCCACGCTGCCGTTGCAGGGCCCCCTGCAATTACCGCAAGAAGCTGCCGGTTTCAAAAGCCCGCAAGGATGGCGCATCCTCGCAACTGGAGTGTCAATGTTGGGCGACAGGAAGAATTCAATTCGCTTCGTGAGCGTGCCGGGACGAGAGCTCCCGACGGTGCAGGAGTTGCGAGCTTGGGTGGGGCCATTCCTCTTCGACGGCCCCATAAAGATTGAGACCGAGAAGGATTATTCGGCCGTGATGCAGGAGTTCCAGCAATTCGCGGCCGACAAGCAAAAGCACTTGACCGAGCACTTAACCAAGATGGACATCAAGGGACCAAGGCCAAAGGAGCGACTCTTCGAAAAGGAGCTTGGTAATGGGCCTGGCACAAGTCTCCTGATGGAGTCCTTCCGGATTGCAGAGGAGTTCAGTGTCCAAGATCTTCGCAACCACAGCAACAGCAAGTCGCAGGACGAGGAAGTTTTCAGACGCTTGTTCTGCTTGCGGTTCAATTGTGCGACGCCTCTCCATCATATGGTCGGAATCTTGGCATGAACCGGGCGACACATTTAGTGAAGTAGTTTTTGGGACACATTTAGTCCAGTAGTTTGTTGGGGGCAAAAAGGGCGAGAAAACATGGTTTGTGCAATGACTTTGTTTGTTTAACAACGAACTTCCCGAAAATTGTTCTGTGCAATAACTTTGTATCTTTACCAGTGGTACTACTAGTACTCAAGTAAATAGTAACATGTGGGTGGAAAACCTTCCGCAACCGAACGGAGCGCCCTTAACTAGCATCCTCTTTTGGCCAGGCAGGGGCCGAGCATCGTGTGCATCAGCAGGTCTTTTTTGGGTTCAAACCTCGTCAAATTCAAGTCCAACGGATTTTAAATGTGCAATAACTTTGCATGTTTACCACGGTTCTGGTTTAACCACGAATTTCCTGACAATTGTTTTTGTACACATGTATGTCCTGCGGGCTTGCTTGCGCCAAGGAGTGAACGAGTGCATGCTGGGAAGGACTGACGCTGAGTCTGATCTCGTGTTGTGGGTCAGAGGGGTCAGAGGGGGCCCTCGCGCGCAGGACAGTATCGGTTCTGAGCGGCTGCCGGTTTATCTGCGGAGTGGGCTTGGCAGACTTAGCGGATTACGAGGAGAAGTTCAGCGCGCAGAACAACTCGGACTCCAGAAAATCCTTCGTCAAGCTCTGCGAGCTGCTGGTGTGTCTGGATGCAAGTGTTCTATTCGATTTGTCGGGCTGGATTGCGGTCTTGAAACCAGGGCAGGCTCTGCAGATCCCCCCTGGCCACCTTACCGCTGAGACCAACATGACCGAAACTTCCACAATGGCGGCCTGGAGCAGCATGCCGCTGCGTTACCCGCATATGGACATGGTTCTAGATTGGGAGCGACATTTGACATGTGCCCTTCACTTGTTGCAGTGTGACATCTCTTCTGGCAACTTCGAGAACAGCCGGTACTTGCTCAGCTTGCAGAACCACCTGACCGTGGGAAAGATGCAGCTTTTGCCTTGGGTCTCAAAGATGGGCATGACTGTGGAGCCGCCGGTGATGTCAGCCGAGAACGACAAGCCGACGACACAAGCACAGCCTGAGCTCCTTGAGGTGAAACAAGAGGAAGGGCCGGCCAACTCGGTAGACTTGGCTGGCCACGCGAGTGCAGCGGAGGCTGCTTCCGATGACGACGTCGTCTTTGTTTCGGAGTCGCGTGCGCAGGAGCCAAGTTTGGGGCCACTGGTCTGTCCGCCTTTCCATATCTCTATCCGTTGCAGTGTCCCAGACACGACTGTCATGAGCGAGTATGAGAAGAAGCGCGAAGCACATGCAGTTTCTAGATATGAATTCTCTTATCCTTGACTACAACTAAGACTTTGGCAGGAGAGTGCTGCAAAGATTCCACCGGCCCAGGACGGCGATATAATTTAGCAGCATTGAAGCAGCTTAGGGGCTTGGGCTTTGGGGTTTGGTTTAAGGGTTTAGTGTTAGGGGTTTAGGTTGCGGCCAAGCTTCGATATCAGTGTCAGTTGTTGCTTGTTTCTTTTTCTTTTTCGGGGGTGGGCTTTAGGCTTTGAGGCTGGTCTGTCCGGTTAACTGTTGCAGTGGCTCAGTGGTCCACACACGACATAAGTCAATTTTCTTGTTGCTGTTGTATTGGATGACTGTGAACGGAGAAATCCATGGCAGGACTTGGAGCACAAGAATCACGACACGGAGGTTCCAAGGGTGATCAAGGACCCATCAGAAAACATGGCAACTTTTCGTTTGCCTGCCACCAAAAGAGTATAGTAGCATCGATGATGTCATATCGCGGGTTGGGTTCTGTGTTCGATGACCTGATGACTGCGAGGATGCAGATGCGAAGCTTCCTGACACGCAGGTTGCAGCCGGGGCCAAGGACCCATCAGCTCGTTGTTTCAGTGGCTAGGAGGGGGTGGGGGGCTCTTGCAGTTTATCTGTGTTCGATGATTTATGACTGCGAGGATTCAGAGCCGAAGCTTCCGGACACACAGGTTGCAGAGGCCACGGAGGAGCTTGTTGTTCAAGTGGTCTTGTAGGAAACTGCATGTCACATCGACATTGGCGTTTGATGATTGCGAGGATTTAGAGGCGAAGCTTCCGGACACACAGGCTGCAGAGACGACGAAGGAGCTCGTTGTTCAGGTGGTCTTGGAAACTGCATGTCACATCGAGATTGGCGTTTGATGACTGCGAGGATTCAGAGGCGAAGCTTCCGGACACACAGGTTGCAGAGGCGACGAAGGAGCTCGTTGTTTAGGTGGTCTTGTAGGAAACTGCATGTCGTATGGAGATTGGCGTTTGATGACTGCGAGGATTCAGAGGTGAAGCTTCCGGACGCACAGGTTGCAGAGGCGACGAAGGAGCTCTTTGTTTAGGTGGTAGAGGGATTTGCGTCTGATTACTGCGAGGATTCAGAGGCGAAGCTTCCGGACACGCAGGTTGTAGAAGCGGCCAAGGACCAATCAGCTCGTTGTGTCAGTGGGTGCGTCAGAGTGGGGGTTGAACTTGTATTCGTTGGCTTGATGACTGCTAGGATTCAGAGCCGGAGCTCCCGCACACGCAGGTTCAGGTTCCGCCCGGGACGAATCATGTGTTGCCATCCTTGCTGGGTTCAACGAAATCGGTGGAGCTTCGGTTGCTGGGTTGCTGGTCAGACTCATAGCAGGTGCACGGGACAGAGGCGACACTCGTTTTGTCGAGAACAGAGGGCCGATCGATTTTGCACACCCCGCGTTGCTAGAAGTATCCCGCTCTTTGCTTCAGGATGCAGACATCGCCGGCCTCGAGAACAACGAGCCCAGAGAGCTGGCTGCAGCGCAGGCCGACTGGCCAGTTCAGTGATGACACTCCTTAAGATTTGTGTTGGCCTCATTGCGTTCGATTTGTTTTGCACTGCAGGCCGATTCCGGCGGCCGTGGTCCATTGACACCGCGTGAACCATGCGAAGCCACGAAGGCTTTAAACGAGATGAAGGAGCGACTGGCCGCGAAGTACGCGGCTTCTACGCCGCCGTCTTCTCGTGGCCAGATGGATCACACACCATCAACGTCGGCTAAAAGGATTGACCCCGTGGAGATTCCTGACGATGAGGAGGCAGAGGACAGCGATCGTACTATCCGTCCTGCTCGTGCTCGTGGCCGCGGCCGTGGTCGGGCGGCCAAGTCGGCCAAGGCGAAGGCAACAGAGCGTGCAAGGGCTCCGAAATCAGCAGCCAAGGCTAAGAGTAGGGCGGCTAGGAAGTGAAGTGCACCACAGCGCTGAGTGCTGAGCGTGACGCAGGGGGATGTACAGGAAGTGTATGTGTGGTCAACACTCGAGCCTCTCTGTGTTCAGTGTTCTAGTACTCACGACGAGATGTACAAGTGATCTCTCTCTTTATATGTGCAACGTTTGGAGTTTAAAGCTGCAGGAGCAGCGAGATTCGAAACCTGTTCGACGCACTGTTCGATGATCGCAAAAGAAGCTGACCGTGCCCAGAGCCGTCGAACCCGTAACATAAACTTTGAAGGAGTTCGAGTTTCGGCTTGGGCTTTATGTTTTGCGGCGAGGTTTTTCGGCTTTAGCTTCAGGGTTTAAACTCTAAAGCTTAGGAGGTTTACTGTTTATAGGGCGTTAACATGATTCAACCATGTAGCTGGCGCAATCTTGCGCCGCGGTGCCCTGCCGCTTGGCTTCACCAATACTAAGCTTGGCCTCAACTCCCAAACCTAACCGACAACCCTGCATCACAAACCGTGGGGCCCTGGGGTAAGGCTTTGTCCAGAAGGCGTGGGGATTCAGGTTTAGATTTTAGCAGGGTTCAGAGTTGAGGTTTCAGGAACGGAGAGGCTTCACAGCTTCGATTGTGGAGTTTGGGGCAGTTTTCAAGTTCGGGGTGTTCTTGTCAGAATTTTCGCAATCTACTTTTTGTGGTGCATCACGTTTTTTGTTTGGGCAGTTTCGAAGGGCCTCTGCTAGACCTTCGGGGTTTTTTGACCCCCCGCAAGCAACCCTACCCGCAGTTAACGGGTCTCACGCACTTCTATACGAGGGTTCGTTTGAACTTTGGGGTTTGGGTTGTTGAGGTTTTGTGGGAGTTTCCGAAAATTAGGGGTAACCTGTTTTGGGCTCCTTATAACAAGGATCCTAGTATGTAGGGTACCATATTAGGGTGCCTTATTTTCGGAAACTCCAGTAGCTACTCCCATGTTTCTAAACCCTAAACCCCTTATAGCACCCTTTTTGATCCCTTAAAGGAACCCTTAAGGGGTCCCCTATTTTCGGAAACCCGCATGGTCTCTTTGCGGAGCTTGCAAGGGCGCTTGCACTCCTGCACCGGCTTGATACGGTCGTGTAGCGGCTTCGTGGGCCTTCGCATGCAGGGGTGAAGGAACTTACTTAGGGTTAGGGGTTAAGGGTTTAGGGTTTCGAGGTTATGTTACCGGGCAAAGGTTTATGTTTCAGCGTTTAGGCACCATAACATGAAGATGCATGATGTTCATACTGGCTCTATGCAGTTACTGCACATGCTGTGCTTTGCCTCGCACCTACACCCTTACACAGAGTTCGTGAAACCCTAGAAAGCCCCGACAAAACCCTATCCAACCAAGGAGACTCTGTAGCACATCTAGATCGCCCGAATTGGACGCATCAGGAGATAAAGCAGCAGAAAGACCCTTATCACACCCATATAGTAATGTAGAACCCGAAACCCTAAAACCCTAAACCGAATCCTCTTATCACACCCGTATGGAACCCTAAACCCTAAGCCCTAAACCGAATCCCCTTATCACACCCATATAGAATTACAGAATCTAAGCTCCAGACCCTGCCTTGAGACACCTTGTGCCCGGAGCCCCAAATCCCTAAACCCATCGAAACCTTCTAAGACCTACCTTAACCACAAGTAACCTACCTTTAAAAGGACTTATATAAAGATATTAGTAGTACGGAGCCCTAAAGAGGTTCCGTAGGGTCCAGGTAAGCCCAAAACCCTAAACCTTGAACTCTAACCCCTAAACCCCGAGCCTTGAGCCCTAAACCCTAAACCTGGAAAGTGGTCCTCACAAACAGCTTAACCCGGAAAAACCACAAAAAGCAGGCCTGGGGAACCCTAATATCCTAATATAGTACCCCAAATAGAAGGATCCTTATAATAAGGACCCCTAAATAAGGCACCCCGAATCTTGACGGAAACTCCCAACGCCCTAAACCTAAACTCTATAGATCCCTTTTCGGAACCCTTAAAGGATCCCTTAAAAGATCCCTTTAAAGGTACCCCCCCAATTTTCGGAAACTCCCGTGTCGGAATGCAAATGGCAACCCCGTGCAGGCCCAGAACCTCGTCGACGGCCCGGGGCAGCGCGAGGCATCGGCGGCAGTGGCGGAGTTCCTCGAGCAGGCAATGACCCCCAAAAGGGAAAGGGATCTATAGGGATTCTATAAGGGTATAGGGTTTAGGGTTCATGGGTAGTATTCATTGTTATAGCATACTCCTAGTAGTAGAGTAGGTAGCCTTTAGCCTTTTTTGGGTAGTATAGTCCGTATGTAATGTGTATATGGCCAAAAGATTAACCTTTAGTTCCCCATGCTACCCGACAAGTAGGGCGATGGCACGTGCGATACTCTACTTCGAGGGTCGGCGGACTTAGTAAGTAGTTGACAAGTAGAGTTATACAAGTGCCCTAAGTGGGATCCTAACCGTGGTGCTTATAACTCAATAGGCTATATAAGTAGTCACTAAGCCCCTCCACCTTCCAAGTCAGACTCCTTCAAGCCAGGGTTCTTCTAAGCGGCCGAACGAGGTTCCTGTAAGGGGGGCTGGACCAGTTTAGGGTTGCAGGGCTCTAGGATTCCTTTAGGGCCTTGGGGTTTGGGATTTAGGGTTCTGGGTTTAGGATTTAGGGTTTAGGGTTTAGGATTCAGGGTTTATAGGGATTCGGGTTAAGGGTTTAGCGTCCTTTCTTGGGGGTCTACCAAGGGGCTAGGGCTCCTGCGAGGCGAGTTTCTTCGACAAAGCCCGGGCAGAAGCTTCATAGATGCCTTGAAATCCCTACAAAATCCCAGGCAACCATACAGAACCTAAACCCCTGAATCCGGAACCTTAATCAATACACCCAAAAGCCTAAGTGCTAAACTAACTTTTTTTAAAAAAAAACCTAACTCCCTGGAGAAAAGCCCTGGCAGGTGAAGCTGGGTGGAGCCTGCTATGGCCCGGAGCAGACATTGAGGGCACTTCGGCTGGGTGCGGTCCAGACCTTGCTGGTGGCCTCGTCTGTGGAAGGTCGGGACGGTTTGGGGCTCATGAGACGTTGTTTCAGGCCTTGGTGGTTTTATGGGTTTTCTACAATTGTGCCAGCGGCATGCGGCTGCGCCGACGACCACGACCACGAAACGACTAATGATGCTACTGACGAGAGCACTTTGATGGTCTTGTGACAATTTTGCAGCCATCCCGCGTCAACAATGCTCAACCCCTAACTCTACCTTCAGTCTCCATTGTAGTTCCTTTTGGTTTAACCAACTATCTATTAGTGATCCTATAAGGTAACCCCCAAAAAGGAACTACAAGGGAGACCATAGGTAAACACTACATCCCTAAACGCTAAATTCCAAAACTCTACACCCCTGACGCTCCCAAACCCTAGAATGTTGCAGGCTCCTGGTCCTGTGCTCTCGCGGATGCGCTGCAAGTTGCGGAAGCCCAGGGCGTGCGCTGCTTCACCATCTCGGCTGATTCTCAGGCCTTTTCCGGGTTCATGGTTTGAATGTGGGGTATTGGAATACATCCGAAACCCCTGATCCCCTAAGCCCTAAACCCCTGAACCCCTAAACCCTAAAACCCTAAACCCCTAAACCCTTATAAACCCTAAACCTGGCTGTGGGGTTCTTGTCGGGATTCGCGTGGTCATACTGAAGCGCAGGGTCTACTTAAAGGCTCATGGGACTTAGTAAGTAAGGTTAGAAGTAGGTTATCATTATATAGGATAGCCCCACTTAGGGGACTTATAACCCCAATTATAACCCACTTACTAAGTCCCATGATCCTCTAAGTAGGGTGCTTCAGGCTTCGGGGTTGCTTAGGAGGGCTCCCGGCTCAAAGGCCAACTCCAGGATCATTCGGAAGTACTCTTTGGGCCTAAATAATAATAGCTACCAACACATTTTTGGGGTTATATTTTTAGTATAATGGGCCCCAAAACCCTACTCTAACTTTTAAGGCCCTATATTATTTTACGTGTGGTAAATCGAGTTCGAAGCACCTGGCTCTTACCTCTTCTTCGGTTCTCAAAGGCCCCTACATTATGGACCCGGGTCCTCATCGCCACCTGTAAAGTGCCATGTGCGGGGGGGCTCTCCCTCAATTCCCTCCGGGAGGACTCTGTCCGATTCTGCAGCGCTTTCGGCATTGGAGGCTGGCTGCCGTGGAGTTTTTTGGATTGGGCCCCTCCCGAACCTCTAACCCTAAACCCCTTACTTAGAGGATCATGGGACTTAGTGACTAGGTTTTGAATTTGGGCTGACTATGCCTATGATTGCTTATAGCCCCGCTTAAGGTACTGATGACCATACTTACTAAGTCCCATGATCCTCCATGTAGACCCTACACCCTAAACCCTATAGATGCCTTTAAGGGACCCTCTAGATCCCTATAAGGACCCCTTCAAGGAACCATACTTCCTAAGTCCCATGATCGTCCAAGTAAGCCGCTTCGTGACATGTTGCCAGGGCTCCTCCGATGGGACCCGGCACCGGAGGTGCTAGAGGACCGTCTTCGGCCGGGTTTTAGGGCGTGTGCTATAGGTTTTATAATTGGGTTTTAGGGTTGAGGGTTTGGGTTTTAGAGTTTGGGTTTTATAATTAGGTTTTGTAGGTCTTATAATCAGGTTTCATAGGTTTTATAGGTGTGTAGGGCTTGTGTGTTCTTCAGGGTTCGGGTTTAGGGTTTAGGATTTAGGACTCTGTTGTGTTTTGGGTTTGTGATTTAAGTTCAGGACCCCAAATGCCTTAAACCCTGAACCCCTAAACCCTAACCTAAACCTTAAACCCCAAACCCCTAAGCCCCCAAACCCCTAAAACCCTTGAATCCTAAACCCTAAACGCCTAAGCTCCTAAACTGTAAACCCTAAACTCCTAAACCCCTAAACCCAAAAGCGAGGAGGAGTCGGATGTCGAGGTCCCCGAAGAAGTGCCCGGTGGCGGGGACGCGACACCCTCGACGCAGGCTGAGGCACTGCGGGGTCCGCTACGGGGGCTTAGGGTTCAGGGTAATTCGGGTTTAGTGAATTTCGGGTTTCTAGGGTTAAGGGTATTTAGGGTATTTGGTATCTAGGGTATTAAGGGTATTTAGGGTATCTTGGGTATTCTGGGTATTTAGGGTTTAGGGTATTTAGAGTATCTAGGGTTTAGGGTTTGGGGTTACACATAGGGGCCAGGTCTACACTTAGCAGGTATAGGGCTTAGGGCTTAGGGCACCTTAGAGAAGGAACTTAAGCACTATAGTTAGGGACCCCAAGAGCACATAAGCATAAGTTTATATGGGATATCCCTATCATATGTTTTGCCTATTTGCTGTTTTGGGGTCCTATATAGGCACTAGAGGATTTAGGGGGTTATTACGGGTTGAGGTTTAGGGATGTTTACGGTTTAGAGCTCCTTTAAACGAACAACAAGGGTTCCTATATGGGTGGTTGTCAAAATTCAGGTCCCTTTTGGGGTACCCTAAATAATAGGTGCCGTACTATAATCGGGACACAAAAAGGGACCACAATTTTGACAACCGCCCATTTGATCTAGAAGGGTATTACAAGGGTTTCTGGTTTAGGGTACTGGGGCTTCCAAGGCTTAGAGTTTTCGGGTTTAGGCTGGAAGCTGCCCCCACCCTGTAATGGTGACTTTCAGGATTATATTAGGGCCCTATTATATTCCTATTATGCCACTATTACAGGGTGGGGGCCGTGCCTAAGGTTCAGGCTGCCCTAAACCCTAAACCCTAAACCCTAAACCTTAAACCCTAAACCCTAAACCCTAAACCCTAAACCGTGGGGTTTGACATTTGAGGAGCCTCAAGATCCTCTTTAAGGGGTTTAGAGGGTGCAGGGTTTAGGGTTTGGAGGGGCCAAGGGGTCCTTATAGGGATCTATAGGGTTTCTTAAAGGGATCTATAGGGTTTCTTAAAGGGATCTATAGGGTTTCTTAAAGGGATCTATAGGGTTTAGGGTTTAGGGTCTACTTGGAGGATCATGGGACTTAGTAAGGTTTGGGGTATCGGTTTCAGGGTTTAGGCTTTTGATGGGGGGTCCTATCCCGAGTCCGAGCTTGCTTTTCAGGCAGCGGTCAGGGTTTAGGGTGTAGGGATCCTTTCAAGGAACCTTTTGGGTTCCTATCAGGGATCTACTAGGGTACTCCCTGAACCCTAAACCTTAAACCCCTAAACTATAGAGTTTAGGGATTAAGGTTTAGGGGTTGGCGGTCAGGGTTTAGGGTTTTTAGAGTTACTTGAACGCTGGACAAGCTCGCTTCCTACATCTAGCGAAGCCCAACATAGCTTTGAAAGAGTGCGCAAATGAACGAAGCATATAGGCACGGTATGCTAAGTTGTTCGACATTAAAAAACAAAAAGTGGACAGTAGAGAGATTTGAGCATACCAGAAGTTTGCAAAGACAACCAAGCGGTGCGCTGGTGCACCGTGGCTTTTCCCTTGAAGGCCTCGCTAAGCAACGCGTAGCTTCTAAAACGTTAGAGTTTGCGGCATAGGCTTAGGCATCGTGGGTTTAGGGTTCATGGGTTTAGGGAACATGGGTTTAGGGTTTACTTGGGAAAGTTTTTAGTCTTTAGATTCCAAAGCCAAAACCCAGGACTCAGACTAAGAAGTTTGGACATTCAGCCTTGAATCTTACAGTTACATCCCCGGCCCTAACCTCTGACCGACCCTCGCAACCCTTCTTCGCACCTTTACAAACCCCATACAGCACCAGAAAGCTTCTGTTCTAGAAGGAACCTGTAACGACGGGGAAGGCGCCCTTGAAGAAACTGTTGAAGAATTGCTATGGGGAGCAAAACAGCACCTAAGAGCCGTTCAAGGAACCCCTTTTGTTGGCGAATTCCTCAGAAACGCTGTCCCCAAAACCCCGACACCCAAAGCCCTGAAACAATTCCATACACCCAGACCGGCTCGGAAAGTGGCTCTACAGCACCTCCGGATCCTCGGCGTAAGGTTTAGGGTTTGGGGTTTCTCTCACGTCTAAGTGGTTGTTTTTTAGTGGTTCAGGGTTCGCACAGGGGCTTATCTAACCCTAAACCCTAAGCCCTAAACCTTTAAACCCTAAACCTTAAACCCTAAAACCCTAACCCCTGTTTCTGTAGGGGTTTGGGGGGTCTCCTACAAGCGCTGCCTCAGGGCTCTTTACTGCTAACCCCTCATCTGGACATGAAGCCTTCCAACCCTACCTGGACCCTTAAAAAAGCCTGCTTTTTTAGGGTTCCCTATTATGATTTCCTGATACAAGTCCTTCAAAATTTAGGTTTCTTGGGGTCCAACCCTAGATCCTGAACGCCAAACACTAAACTAGATTCTCCCCAAACCCTACAGAGTAGTAGGTTATGACCCCTCAATTAGAGGGTAGAACCCCTAAAACGGTAGGTTTCCGGATCCCAAGGTAAAGCTTCTATCAGGGCCGATGGTTTTGGGCGTAGACGTCTGCGATGTGCTTTGTTTGGGGGTTCAGGGGTTCAGGGCTGGGGTTGCGTTTAGGGTGTAGGGTTTAGGGTTTAGGGTTTACGGTTTAGGGTTTAGGGTTTAGGGTTTAGGGTTTAGGGTTTAGGGCTTAGGGTTTAGGGTTTAGGGTTTAGGGTTTAGGGTGTAGGGTTTAGGGCCGGATGTTGTGGGTTTACAGCACGGTTTTAGGTTTCAGTTTAAGGGTGTCGGGTTTAGGATTTAGACTGAGTTTAGGGATTTAGCTGTAGGGTTAGCTTTTTGGGTTCGCGCCTGTATTGGAGCCGCTGTTGTTTTGCTAGGTATCGATTTGGGATCATCTCCATTTTCGTTTGCTGCAGCATATAGAGCCCTACGCATAGTCAAATTTGAGGACTGTTGAAAGCGACACCTACCCAGAGGCTCCATATATCCATATACTCATACACACACACACACCCTAACTACTATTATGGAATTTGGTCCCTATTTCCACAATGAGACCGGTCTTTTTTGAACCAAATTCCAGAATGATATTATATAAGGAGCCTCTAGGCTAGTATGAGGTTTAGGGTTTTAGCCTGAGGCCTTGGCATTGAAGATTGTAGTCGTTTAGATGAGGCACAGTCTATCATGTACTTGTGCACAGGTCTAGGGTTTACGCTTTGGGGTTCAGGGTTTTGGTTCATGGGCGCTTATACACAAGGCTTGTCATCACAGTTTCAAGTAGGTATGAGAAGAGCTACCCAGCCCTACCCCCGAAGACCCCTCAACCCGAAAGCAACAGGCACGCGACGTTGCTGTTTAGATCCTGTGAGATTTGTCAACAAGAGAGCACTTGAGTAGGTTGGGGTTTAGGGTTTAAATTCCGTACTGGCAAGATACCTATGCCGAACCCCGATATTTAAAACCCTAAACAATGAAGCCGTATTCCAAAGCCTCAAGCATAAAGGCGCTGTTCGATCCTTCAGCTTTGGGCGTGTGCCCAGGAGGTAGCAGAGGCCCTTCAGTGGCTCACGGCGCAGCTCACACCACTGCAAGGGGAGGCCAGCCAATTTCAGGTCTACATGGTTTCATGAAGGTTCCGCAAGGGTTTTGCAGAGGTTCTACAAGGCTGTTACGGGGGTTGTACTATAGGGGCCGAATAATTGCCACTAGTATTCCCAGGGTTCCTTATTATAGTGAGAGTATAACGGGCCCCCAAACTCTATTCTAATTATCAAGGCCCCTATAACGGGTTCAGGGCTTCGGTGAGTGTTGCAGTTGAGGAAGTTTAGGTTTCTAGGCTTCAGGGCTATTGGAGGTTGTGGTTTAGGGTTTAAGGGTTTAGAGTTTACGGTTTTTTTTAGTTTTTTTCGGGTTTTGGGGTTTAGGGTTTGGGGGTTTAGGGGTTCGGGGTTTATGGTTTAGGGTGCAGGGTTTGAGGCATTAGAGTTTACACTTAGTAGACATCCAGAAGCCCAAAGCCCCCCAGCATCTTTGCACAACTCTGTTAACATCTACGACAACACAGACGTACTTAGAGGATCGTGGGACTTAGTATTTATGGTTATAATTGAGGTAACTGTACTTATAACTACTTGTATCACCACTTAGGGTACTTATCACCTTACCTAAACCCTAAACCCTAAAGCCTAAACCCTTATAACCTTACCTACCAAGTCCCATGAGCGGTCAGATTGCGGCTTCGGTGTCAAGGGTTCAGGATTTAGGGCTCCGGGCTTGCAGTTTTGAGTTGAAGCTTTAGGCCGTTACGTGTTTCTGGGTGGTTGTCAAAACTGTTGTCCTTTTTTGGGTCCCCCTAATATAATACGGCACCTATTACTTAGAGTACTCAAAACGGGACCCTAATTTTGACAACCACCCATATGGCCTAGATTTGAGACTAGACTTTCGAATTGGGGGGTTAATGTAGGTGCTATACAGATTAGAGCGAGCTCGTACAGTGAGTCCTAACGCTTGCCAACTCGCATCAAGCCATGAAAACCCTTATCAGGCGTCACTCTACTGATAGCCTCACTGACGTAGCCCCCTGATCCTTCAAGTACGGTGACCTACTTCTGAGTGGCAGCCTAATAAGGCTATAGCCCACAAATGACACGCACGGCTGAGTTGAACCCAGAGACTCCAAAACCCCTCAATTATAAGGAATAGACCTTCAATTATAATGGGATCCCTGTAATATGATTTAAGGTATATTCCTTGATTAAGGGGTTTGGGAGTCTCTGGGAAGCTCTAGGCCATGCAGCCTTTCTTCGATCCTGTTCGACTCACAGAGCCCGACCGACTGACTGACTGACTGACTGCCTCTAACTCATTTTCCCTGGCCCAGAAACTGTAAGTCCTAAACCCAAAACTAAATCCTACACCCTAAACCCTAAACCCCAAATTGTGGCCGTGTAGACGTGGCGCTTCCTAGAGCCGGTCTTAGAAGACCGATGGTTGGCAACCATCACCCTGACCCCCACGCCACAGCACCAAGAACCCAACAGGGTTTAGGGTTTAGGGTTTAGGGTTTAGGGTTTAGGGTTTAGGGTTTAGGGTTCCCAACAGCCTCGCTCTACAGGTGGGGGCAAGTTTGCTTGTTGGAAGCCCTGGCTGTGCAATGTGGTCGTTTATGTGTCGAACTGCGAAGGGAAGCAGAGAGCAGGAAGACCCCCTCGAAGCTGGCTTGGGGGGTGAACCCTAAACCCGAATTGAGAATACTAGGGGTGGTTGGGGCGGGACTACATGCTGATGCAGGCGCGCGATAAGTGGGCGCACCCCCATTTCTGCAACAGCGCGCCCACCGAGCGCATACTGTTACACACCCTAAACCCCATACCCTAAACCGAACCCTAAAGCTGAAACCCGGAACCCTAAACCCTACAAAAAAAACCCTGACCCTGGACGCGAATTCCTAAACCCCCACACCCCGGACCCGTAAGTCTCGTTTAAGGAAGCCCCCAACAGCCCATGTTTTTTAGGCGGACGCAGAAGCGCTCCGGGAGGTTGCAGCCGTCCTCCTTGGCCACTCTTTTGAGGTTTCAAGGCTTTTCAGGGTTTGGGCTTTCAGGTTTGGAGATTTTAAGGGTTTAGGGTTTATGGCTTCAAAGCTCTAGTTAAGGTGTTTCAAGGTTGTTAAGCTACGGCATGTGGTTACAGTTTCTAGGGTTTTAAGGTTTCTTTAAGGGTTTTCAATGTTTTAATGCGTTGGGGTGGTACGGTTGATGATATAAATCCTGCATTACCTTAAGGACCCTAAACTATGGGAATTATTGTATATTCCCCATTATGGGTCATGCAGGATTTATATCATCAACCGTATGGTTTCACGTTTTAGGGTCTTACTCTTGTCGAGTTTGGGTGTGAGGTTGTGGCCTTTGGGCTGGGACTCGAGGGCTTTTAGGGTTTAGGGTTTAGGGTTTAGGGTTTGGCTTTATGTGGGCTTCATAATGGTTCTACGTCTGCGTGTCGTTTTCGTGCAGACGGGGGTGGGGGGTGGCTGGGTGGTGGAGTTCCGTAAGGGCTTGAGGGCTTAGCGGTTACTGTAGGGGCTTTGAGGTTCAGAGGTGTTGACGAGCTTGTTCCCGACAGATCCTTCATCGGTCCCATTGTGCGCTGTGTGAACCTGTATGGGCATACTTCGAGTAGAAGAAGGTCACTGTGTTGTCAGATGTACGCCGAATCTTGCATGTTGCCATTTAGTTGAGCTGGGGGTTCGGGGCCGACAGAAATGCTGACAACGACGATGGCAACGACGACGAGGGTGATGCGTCTGATGATGACGAGGATGAGGGTGAGGATGAGGATGAAGATGATGGTGTGGAAGCCCAAGATGGCCGTGATGATGGGAGATTCCTACCAGCTTTCGTTGGTCCATTTTTGGAATTCGTGGCTAGGGGCTAGTCGGCTAGTCTATGATACTTTTCGAGATCCCACCTTAGATGCATGTTTTGTGGTGTGGGGCACTGCCCACACAAGCCCAACCTTGAAGATTCTTCACCAAACTCTGAACAGTAATGAGGCTCCTTCAGTCCCAATTCCTCAAGAATCAAATCCTGCGCTTAGACCTTAGTCTAGGGTTTAGGGCTTAGGGTTCTTACACCTTAACTCGATACAACCCCCAAACCCAGGGCCTCGAACTATAGCCCAGATAGAACGCTGGTACGGCCCCTCTAGAGCCCTTGCAGCACTCCTGTCGACTGTGTAGTATCCTTATGGAACCCAGTGCAGAAACATGGAGAACCCTGGGAGCACCGCTATACTTGGAGGATCATGGGACTTAGTAAGTATGGTTATAAGTACCTTAAGTGGGGTTGTAAGTGGTTATAAGTATAGTTACCTTAACTATTATAACCCTAGTTACTAAGTCCCACGATCTGCGTAGGTATATAGACGGACTTCGAAACAAGAAACCCTAAACCCTAAACCCTAAACCCTAAACCCTAAACCCTAAACCCTAAACCCCAAACCTGGTTCCACAGGCTCATCCTGGAAAGGAGTTCTGGCTTCTGGACTAGCTGTGGGCAGTCGGGCTCTATAAGGGTTCCTTTAAAGGGATCTATAAGGGATCTATAAAAGGTTTAGGGTTTAGGGTAGGACCCTGATTAAGAATCCTTGGGCGCATAAAATTGAACGAAACCTGGTTTAGGGTTTGGGCTTTTGGGTTGCGAAGACCCTTCAAGCCATCTCAGGTGATGGTCTGGAGCCCACACTGGAGGCATTAGAGGGCTTAGGGGTTTAGGGTTCAGGCGTTTAAGGTTTAGGCCTTAAGGTTTGGTGTTTAGGGGTTTAGGCGAACAGGGATACAGGGGTTCAGCGTTTTCGTTAGGGCCGGTCTGATTCCGTTTGATGGTTTGCTTCGGCCTGTAAAGGGCCATTTTTAAATGGGAACTTAGCGTTTCATGGGTCGGCAGAAAGTAGCATGCAGGATTATGCTACGATTCTGTGTGTCACAGTATTATTGGGCTTTATAGGGTTTGGGGGTTCATGCTGGATACCAGCAGGGGTACAAGCACGCCAGTTCGAGATATATGCAGGGATAGCTATATAGGATAGTTTTCCCGACTTGTTTGTTTCCCCTCATGCTTCGAGTGGTTAAGGGTTAGGGTTGGGTTTAGGGTTTAGGGTGGAGGTTGAAGGGTCTTACCCCAACCCCGGCGAAGCTGGTCAACAGGTCCTCCGCGCGGAGGGAGTGCCGGAAGAAGTGCTGCAGGGGTTCGAGCCACTCTGCCTGTGACTAAAGTGAGTAAAAGGGTTTTTGGGGTTTCTTTCTTAGGTCCGGGATTGGGACCTAAACTAGCATGTGTACTGACTTCAAGATTTCTGAAACAATGGGCCTGGTATGGGGTTTTGGGATTAAGTTTCGGGCTTTGGGGTTTACGGCTCTGCTTCTGGCACGGGTAGGTTTAGAAATGGAAACCGTGTAGCTCCAGGGTTTCAGTGGTGGTGGACTAACATCCAGGAGGTGCGCAATATGCGCAATATGGGTGTCTAGCTTTTTGGTTTGGGTCGAGGTGTCGTCTACTTCCAAGACTCGCTCCATATTCGCAATGCATGCCTAAACCCAAAACCCAAAACCCTTATAGCTTATAAACCCTAAACCCTAAACCCTCAATGATTTTAGCAGGGTTTCGGTGCAGAACTTAGCAGCGAAACAGCCTTGTTCATAGACACGCACATAACACGTACATACATACATACGTTCATGTATACACACGTACATACATACTTATAGGATACACACAGAATACATCTATATGTATATATATATATATATGCTCGCCCCCCCCCCAAGATCTACGTCTGCAGGTTTCCGGAGTCTGGATTTCCTGATTTCCGGCTTTCTGCAGTACGTAGGTTTCCAGATTCCAGATTTGCAGTCACTATGTTTCCAGAGATTCCAGATTCCAGATTTCCAGATTTGCAGGCTGTAAGTTTCCAGATTCCAGATTTCCAGATTTGCAGGCTCTAAGTTTCCAGATTCCAGATTCCAGATTTCCAGATTTGCAGGCTCTAGGTTTCCAGATTCCAGATTCCAGATTTCCAGATTTGCTCACCCTAAGGTTTCCAGATTTCCAGAAATCTGGAATCTGGAATCTGGAAACCTAGAGCCTGCAAATCTGGAAATCTGGAATCTGGAATCTGGAAACTTAGAGCCTGCAAATCTGGAAATCTGGAATCTGGAATCTGGAAACTTAGAGCCTGCAAATCTGGAAATCTGGAATCTGGAAACCTAGAGCCTGCAAATCTGGAAATCTGGAATCTGGAAACTTAGAGCCTGCAAATCTGGAAATCTGGAATCTGGAATCTGGAAACTGGAAACTTAGAGCCTGCAAATCTGGAATCTGGAATCTGAAAACTTAGAGCCTGCAAATCTGGAAATCTGGAATCTGGAACTTATCCTGCAAATCTGGAATCTGGAAACTCGAAGACGTATAGAAACATGAGCATCAGCCGTGGCCTCATGAGCATCAGTCGGCTTCGGGGCTGGTCCTAAAACCAAAACCGCCTGGTCAGAAATGGTCTTTGAGATTGATCATGGTCAAAAAGAAGTGAATTTGCTTAATGCACCACTCAACAACGAGGTCATGGGGTAGCGGCTTCAGTTATTGCACTGCCAAGCAGCACCGCTGATGCTCATGATGCGCGTGTGTTGTCCGCCCCCAAACTTGCTGATGCTGGTCCTAAAACCAAAACCGTGTGGTCCGTCTCGTTCTCCCACAGCTGAAGTAATGAGCCAGTGAGTGTTTATGAGAGGGTCTATTGAATAGGGACATGTGATATGTGATGGGTGCGCAGCTGTGCACAATCAAGTGTGACTCCAAGCCTATTGAAATCTTGCAGCACACGACGCCATGGAAATCCACCCGGACGAGGTGCGGTTCAATCAAGCAAAGGAGGCAACTACGGATATGGTCCTACGTGAGATGCATGAACACGTGTGTGTGGGTCCAATGCCAGTAGGGGTGATTAACATCACAAATCTTCCGATGCGAGAGCTGCTCGAATGAATGTATGTGTTTGGTGTTGTTTTTTGTTGTTGTTCTTTTACTGGGGGATGGCGAGCTACAGTAACGTTTGTATATGCGCATATACGCGGTATGGTATGTAGATATGATTGTCGAAGTACATGCCAAGGCTATCCGATACAGCTAAAAGTCTCAAACACTTCATCGACATCGTGCATGATGCGACCCCCGAAGATATTGACCGAGAACAAGTCAAGGCGATCCTCAAGTCGAAGAATTTTCACGAGCTGCCGGAACCAATGCGGTTGAAAAAAATCCCCCCCTTCGAGTATAAATCACAGTATTTCCTCATTCCGCAACTCAACGGCAAGATTACCGTCCTGACGCACTACGTCCTTGGCCAAACCAAAACCTCCGGGGCCGTTGTCACTAACCCGGGGTACAGGCTATGAGATCGCTTGGGGCAGTGGGAACAAAGTCGCGGAACGCAAAGCTCTGCAATGGATGTTGGAGCAAATGGGCGGTACTCAATATAGATACTTTTCACTCTCAAGTGAGAGCCTTAGCTAATGGTTTGTTTTTTTGTATATGTAAACAAACCTGATGTTGTGTGGTTTGTTCATTCAGAAAAAGAGTGACTCAGTGGTATATCTACACATAAACATAACAAGCATAAAGGAAGAAACGACCCGCTTCATCATCGGTCTTGAGCATATCGAATGACGAGGAGCAGGATGCAGGATGGGATTTCATCATCAACGAAGGGGAGCGGGACAAGGGTGAGTTGAGGCAACTTCGTTGGATTCACAGGCACATCAATCGGGAAGGCTCGCCGATCAAGGGATGGCCCGAAAAGCTTGTTCAGCGAGCCCTTGACAGCCTTGCTAACGACGGGTGTTTGGCTTCACTGACCACCAGGTACGACCTCACCAGGCAGGATTTCGAGCCAGTGTTCGTGCAGGGTGTCATGGAAACGGTAGTCCCATACCTACTGGATCACAGTTTGTGGCTTTTGGGCGAACCGGGGAAGGGCAAAACGCCACTGGCACGCACGCTCGCCATGGCATTCAGCAGATACCACGGCGGCAAAGGCTCATTCAGAAGCTCATCGGATTTCGATTTCTTCCGAGGGTTGCCTTTCAACAAAACTATTCCGGCATTGTACGACGATGGGGACATTTCGGACGAATCAATCAAGAAAAAGAAGGCGTTTTGTGATGTAGGCGATACGGAAGGCATTCTCAAAGAACGCTGGACGGCCGCAAAGTTCACGAAGCACCAACTCCGCATCATCATCGACAACTCGTACAACGACAAGGACATCCCCAGCATGCCGCAGCAGGAAATTGACCACCATGATTTCATCAGCATCGTCCGTCCAGCGATCGGCCATATCTCCGATGCAGACACTCGTGCTATCCTCAAACGCAGTGTGTTCATAGTCTTCGGCCGCGACTCCATATTCATTCGACTCCCCTCCGAACGGGTTACAAGTGTCACTCGATTCCGATGGCATTTGAAGGACATTCTTTCGGATGAGAGCAAGCCCCGGTTCTCCAATTACAAGCTTGATGGTCCGGTGCCCCCCGACTACCAGAACAGGGTCGACACAGAGCAAGCTTGGCTACATGAAGCTATTCGCCGTCATCAAGCCGTGAACACCGTAGAGCAGCACAACAACATGCCCGGCCCCAACGCCCCACCACCAGGGGTCAGAATCAAGATGGAGCCCGATGAATTTGCAGACGCAAACGAAGGACTCGCAAACATGTGCAACGGGGAGGCGCTAAGTGCAGACAGTCCAGAGCCTCCTGCCCCAAAGACCCCACCCAGCAAAGTCAAGCAAGAGCAGCAAGAGCAATTCGATCAGTCATACGCGCGCTTTCTTCTTGCGAGTTCTGCCTTCAGCCGTGCCTTGGGCCCCAGTGGTGTCATTGAGCTCTCTCCCTCAACATCCGTGCATCGCAGCAGTCAAGCCTCGCATGTTACAGAAACCCAAGCGGATATTCCCAACCCATTGTTTCCCGGAGTGGATGACGACGACGACGGCGTCGATGAAATGGACGTGGCATCGGGGGAGGAAGAATCTCTCTTTGGGGTTGCCAAGGATGACGATGATGATGAGGATGCGGGTGTGCTCGGACATGGCGGGTCTTTGGATGACGAGAGCTAAATTTCGTGTACAGTGTGGGAATGGGGAAAGCCGGGAGCCAATATTGGTGTTTGAATCAAATGAGTTTATTAAAGTTGGTTTGCTTGCTGTGTGTTAGGTTAGGTCGTATAGATGTTATACCCAAAGATTGATGCTCCGAGAAATGGCGCGCAGCCATACAGCCGGCTAGTTTTGAGGATTTGTGTAGCACACGTGACAAGATGCCGAAGCACGAACGTGAAAAATTGAGATTGCTGCAAACATACTGCGATGCCTCATGTGTCATGATGTGTCATGTCGGAGCCCACTCATTCGAGACTTGATTTGTTTGCACGGCTTCAACATTAAGTCAGTGAGTATTTTCCTTTTTGCGATTAACACTTTTCGCAAGATGCCAAAAAGTGTAAAGAAGGCGATGAAATCGCCACCATTCCCTTGTCCGAAACGTGGCAAGCAGCGTGTACAGAAGCGAGCCATGAAGCAGAAGTATGTGCAGGTACCGTATGTTCGGCATGGAATCCAGACAACCAAGAACAAAGGGCATCGTGATCGATGGGGTCTTTCAGTGCACACACTGTTGTCCATGACCGGTCGCAGTCTAATCCGAAAGCTCGTCACGGACAAGATCCTTCCCAATTGGTCTGGTCATGACTGTCCTCGGTGTGGTCATGGTACTTTGGGTTCGTTGTCGTATGTCAAATCCAAGAAAGTATGGGGGTACAGATGCGGCCATCGTGGATGCAACAAGCTACTCTTGGCCCATGACTTCCACCCGATCTTTTTCAAGGGCAGCGGGAATTCCATCACAGATCTTGGTCATCAAGCTGCGGCACTTTATTGTGCGGTTGCAGGCGTTTCCTCACAATCTGCGCATCTCATCCTCGACCTTGACCATAAAGCCGTAGAGCG
This sequence comes from Symbiodinium sp. CCMP2592, assembly GCA_905221615.1. NCBI lineage: Eukaryota > Dinophyceae > Suessiales > Symbiodiniaceae > Symbiodinium > Symbiodinium sp. CCMP2592. The sequence continues at coordinate 629,476 of CAJNDT010000213.1, read as the reverse complement.
GGTCTACACAAATGTCGACACATCTCGAGCTCGTTATGTTCAGTTGAAGGAGAAGGAAATCCGTTACGGAGGCAAGTGGGAGGACGTAGAGGTTGACGAAGTGGATGTGGGAAAGCTCACGGACAACACTACAACAAGCACAAAGAATACGGTTTGGGAACAGTGGGGAGGTTTGGTTGAACGCGGGCGACCCTCTTCGTTGAAGTTGTTTCGTTTGCATCCCGCAAAAACCGTCAAACGAGCACCAGGCCCAGGAGCTATGAGGAAGAGGGAGTGGAAACCCATCGCCACCAAACATCTTGCCAACAGGAAGGTTGTCCTCCATAGCGATGGCGCCCGTGCCTACAAGCTCAAGGTTCCCGGTGTGATGCATTGCAACGTGATTCACAAGAAGAAAAAAGTCAAAGTGGATGGGAAGGCCGGTCGTTATGCTGTCATTTGGGTTTTTATTTTGTTGTAACAAATGTAACAACCAGATAACCGCGAAAATCACTACAGGTTCGATGGGTGAAGCCGCACTACACGAAGGTTTACTCCCTCAAGATGCCCACCGGAGACCAGATGAAAGTCAAGAGTGGCACTCAAATTATCGACCGTTTTTGGGGCTTGTTGCGGTCCCACATTAAGCACACCGCCCGCACCCCCGGTAGCCCCATTCTCACCCGAAAGATCCGCTCAGCTCAGTTTGAGTACTGGTTTAGCCGGTGCAATATGTGGAAGGCTACCGGCAAAATGCTGGACACCTTGTTTACGGAGTCGTGACAGAGAATGCTTCGAACCTAGTTTTGGCTCAGTTTTGGCAGATGTAGCAGTGTAGCAATCTGACGTGTGAACATGCGTGAGTGCAGCCCTCAAGCGCCGAAAGAATTGCACAGTGCCCGTGATGTGCGATTATTGCTTGTTGACGCCTCAAAAATGCAAAAAACATGGGGTTTTTTAATACCACAACAAAAATCGGGTACTACCTTCCAGCAGTTTCGGCTTTCCGAATACATAAAGTAGTATTTCTGGTGGCCGAAAATCGGCCGCATATTAATCGATGTATCGGAGCAAGATGCGTAGCAGCACAGTTGTGTGTATTCTACGATAGCAGCGATTATACCGATATTTACGGTGTTTTCTGTACTAAGGACTCGTGCACACGTGTCTGTAGTTAAACACAAGATGGTATGCACAGTGCAAGCGTAGATCTTGGGGGGGGGGGGTGACCATATATATATATATATATATATATATATATATATTGTATTTTCTCATATACATATACATATGCATTTGCCTACGCATATGCATATGCACATGCACGCACCTATACATATAACTTAAATTACACCTACATTGACCTACAGCTACACATACACCAAAACCTACACCTAGACCAATGCCTTTACGCGTACCGTACCATCGGCCATACATGTGTGTATATACATATATAACCTTGTATGTGTATATATATATATATATATATATACACAGTATATATATATATATATATATATATATATATATACATATACACACATATATATATATATAGATAGATATATATATATATATATATATATATATATATATATATATATATATATATCGTTCATGTACACACACACACACACACATATAGATATACAGAGAGAGAGGGAGAGAGAAGGAGAGAGGGAGACAACAAGAGAGGGAGAGAGGGAGAGAGGGAGAGAGGGAGAGAGGGAGAGAGGGAGAGACACACACACACACACACAGACACAGACAGACAGAGACACAAGGAAGGAGAGAGGGAGAGAGAGAGGGAGAGGGAGAGAGAGAGGGAGAGAGAGAGAGAGAGACAGAGAGAGAGAGAGAGAGAGAGACAGAGAGAGAGAGAGAGAGAGAGAGGAGAGAGAGAGAGAGAGGAGAGAGAGAGAGGGAGAGAGAGAGAGGGAGAGAGAGAAAGAGAGAAGGAGAGAGAGCGAGAGAGACAGACGGACGAGAGAGACGAAAGAGGAGAGCGAGCTCGAGCGTTTGTATGCAGCCCTGCCCCATACATTCCGACACCTGAAAACACAGGGCGCTTTGCTGCGGCATCCATGTGGACGGTGCATGAGCTGGATTTTAATGCAATTTTGGGGGTAGCGGGGCTCAAAGTTTCAGGAGAGACCCCTAAAGGCTCTCGGCCCATGTGCTGGCACCTTCTGCAAGGAGGCCATGATTGAGGCCAGAAGTCTGTACAGCCCTAAACCCGAAACCCTAAACCCCAATCGGTGTACAGATTTTACCATGAGTTTCGTTCCGAGCAAAGGAAGCCAAACGGGAGTATCAGATCAGCTCGGACCCCACCATAGTGCCACAGAATCCCATCGGAAAGAGTTTTTAATAATCAGGACCTTTACACGGCACCCCTTGTTTTCTCAACTCGCCGCCTCACATAATCTTGTTATGTCGCGGCAAGCAGCATAAACCTTAGTTGTTGTTTCACTCTTCCACGCGGGTAGTTCTCTAAACTAGGGTCCCTGCTAGGATCCATCTATTTTCATAAGGGTGGCGAACTATTTTGGTGAGCTAAACAAGGAACCTAATTTGGGGAACTACCCGCATACCTCCGCAAAGCCCGGTTGTTAATGACAGCAGTCACTTCTACACGCAGGGTAAAGGGTCTCGCACGAGTAGGATCCTGAAGAAAGACACAACCAATTGACAACAACATCCCCTCAAGTATAGTAGTCACTGTTAATACAACCCGCCACTTACCCCAAATAAACGGCCCATTCTACCATGACGGCCGCTTGTTGAACCTCAAACCTTAAACCCTAAAGACCCTTTAACATAAAACCCCCAGGAACGAAACCTTATTGACACCCTCAAAGCCCGAACCCTAAACTGCGCTGAGCCGCAAGCCCTAACCTAAACCCTGCTACACCTACGCGATCTGGTCCTGTTGGCTTCTTTCTCGGGCAGTCGTGTACAGAGTGAGCACCGTCGCATTGCGCGGAGCCAAGAAGTAGTGTTCCCGGCGGGGGTTTAGGGTCTGTGGCTCAGGGATTTAGGGATATAGGATTCAGGGCTGCCGAGGTTAATTAGGCCAGGGTTGATGGCGGAGCTTGTTGGGTTCTTCGTGTTTCCGCATTGTTCTGGACCACACGCCCCAAAGCCCAAAACCACAAAGAAGCCTGAACCCAAACCCTACACCGTAAGCCCCAAACCCTAAACCGCTTCTTCTCAAACCTACACCCTAACTCCGGGAATCCCCAACCATGTACCGCGTGGTAGGGCTTTGGGAGATTCTACATTTGCTGTTATTGGGCTTACGAAGATCTTACCTACTAATGTTTTTCAAACGCTTTAAAGCGCCTCCTAGACAGTGTTTTCCCTAAACCCTAAACCCTCCCTGCTTTCGCAGGGCGAGGATGGAGGCCTTCCTTGATAGTTTAACTAGGACTTAGGGCTTTGAGGTTTAAGTTTCAGGTTCTAGTGTCTTAAGGGACCATACCAGGGCCACCAGGGCTTCCGTGAGGAAACCCTAAAGCCGTAAACTTTAACTACTGAGACCTTGTAAGGACTCCGCCCGGCAGTTGCTGATGCGAGCGGCCGGCGAGGCCTCCTCACACTCCACAGGGGCTCCTTCAAGGGTCCAAGGGACCTATAAGGTAGAAGCCAGAAAGTTGGAATATGATTATCCTAACCCTTCTATGGTAAATTATAGTGTATCCTACCATGAAACCATATTCCAACTTTCTGGAGTTCCCTGTAAGGGTTCTTCTACTGTTTCTATACAGGGTTCCATGCGGTTTCGACAAGGGTCCTGTGAGAGTTGAGGGTTGGGGGTCTAGGATTTGGGCTTTGCGAGTTCAAAGTCCAAGGCTTTTGAAGTTAGAGGGGTTTCGGGGCATTCACGGTACATTGTTTGGAGGGAAAGTTTGGGGTTTCAAGGTCAAGCGTTTAGGATTGAGGATTGCAGTGTGGCATGGGGTCTTTAGCCTGCTGAACTGCTGTGTCATTTTGGAAACTCTCTTTTTTCATCTTAGTTCTCCAATACCAAACTTTAAAACTTTTGGGGTTCTTCTAGTTTAGTAGTAATCTGAAGGTTTAACCTTTTATTTCTGTGGCTATTGGGGGGGGTAAGTCATGCCAGGCTCGAATGGTTCTAAACTCAGAAACAGTAGGCTACAGCTACATGTAATTGGGCAAGTACGATTGTCTCTGCTTTCAAACTACTTCATGATTTTTCTTCGCTTGAACATGATCATGAACCAATGACCCCTCCTGAAACCATCTAGGGTTCAGAGTTTCGGGTTTATGGTTTGGAATTTGAAGGTTGAGAGTTTCGGGACTGGGATTTAGGCCTGAGCCCACCGATCGTGAGGTTGGAGGTCTCTAGTGTTCATCCGGGTGAGTTCCTGAACAATCAGGCTTTTACGCGGCCGTTAACGCGTGCTGTATAAGGACCCTTGTCTTTTCTGAAACCGGGCATACTTGGAGGATCATGGGCTACCCATTATACACAAAAGTCACCATCGTCATACCCACTGGTAGACTTATAACCCTATCAACAGCTGCCCATGCACCTCCAAAAGCTCAGGCAGACCTCGACGGAACCGGCCGTAGACCCCAAAATCCCAACCCCAAACCCAGCACAAAAAGCTGGTAAACCATGAAGCTTGCCGTGTAAAGCGTGTATCTCAGGCCTAACAGCCAAGAACAGCGCCTTTTCTGAAACCCAATCTTCCAAGCCTAAACCTGCTGCATTCAGAAAATGTGGTATTCTTACGAAGAGTACCCCTGCGATCCCTATTGCACGGATACCCAGAACATGTCTCCTAACTTTTCGCCAACACCAAGACCTGTACCGCCCTGAATCCAAATACTTAGTAGTCGATAGGTAACCTTGAACCTTTTTGGGGTGGTATAGTCCCTATAGAACCAAAAAGGTTAACCTGTAGTTACCCATGATACCTTAGGTACGGCCCCCGTGCAGTAAGAGTCTATGATAGGGCTACTATTAATTCCTATTATATTTATATGATGATGATAATTCAACTATTACTGAGGGGGGGGGCGTACCTACATGATACCCGACAAATAGGAGTACTTCTCCAGGCCCTTTTGTCATCCGGAGGCCGGCGCCTCGTTTCTCTGGAGGGTTTAGGGTTTCGGGTTTAGGGGTTTAGGGGTTTAGGGTTTAGGGTTTAGGGTTTAAGGTTTGGGGTTTAGGGTTTAGGGTTTATGGGTTATGGGTTTAGGGTTTAGGGTTCAGCAGCTCTGACTTTGAACAATTCTTGTCAAGCTATCTTCCAGAAGAAACCCCACCCGCCCACAGAATCCGCTCACATTAGAATTAACGGTTTCATTTCTTTCAGCTTGAAGTTAATTAACAATCTGTTACATACTACAAAAAAATTAACTGTAGTTGCAACCATGCCTCCTTTGAAGTAAGTATTAGACAGTTGTTCACCCACATATTGATGCTAATGCTTCGCAGGATATATCACTACACAACAGACATCTTCCATACACCTTCCGAGGTCAATACAATTGAGGCCAATACCAGATAACTGTCGGCTACTTGTCAGTGCTTGTTTCAACTTGCATTCAATACATAGGCTTTTGCATACCTTGGCACAGGCTAAACCCTACAAGGAATGTGTTGTAACTACCCATAGCCCATAGCTTAGAACTGCAAAACCAAGCTGACAACCAAACCTGAATGTTGACCCTAAACCCTAAACCCTAAACCCTAAACCCTAAACCCTAAACCCTAAACCCTAAACAGAGCGTGGTTGAACCGAAAACTTCGATTCAGTTCTCGGTCTTGCGAAAGGGGGTGATGGTTCGCGGATGCCTGTGGTAAGTTTTTGTGTTGGCAAATGCCGCGGTGATGGATCGTGGATGCTTGTGGTAAGGTTTTTGTCTTGGCAAGTGCTTGTGGCAAAGTTTTTATCTTGGCAAATGCCGTCCCTGCCCTGCCCTGCCCCGCCCTGCCCTGGATCTTACAATTTAGGGTCTAGGGGTTTACGGCTCAGGGGGGTTCTTAGCGTCTGGGGGTTTGGAGCTTGGATAAACAAACACAAACCCGTATGCGACCTTATGGAAACCCTTTAAAGACCCGACCACGCCGTGTACATGCTTGTATAAAACCGGTATACGATCCCAGACGGCACTTGAGAACTCCCATCAGACGCTCTGCAAACAGGATAAAGCATGGTTGAAACGCCTTTGACATTAGTGTAAAACGCCAAGGAAATACGGGTAGAACCGCACAAAACCCCTTGCAAAACCCTTCGGACACCAGTAACATGATACAATCCCCCACTTTCTGCGCAGACTCGAGAAAAGCTTGCAACACCGTACAAAGCCCCTACCTAGAGGCTCCGCAGTAGTTCCTTTTTTTGGTTTGTATTTAGGATCCTGTAAGGTAAGCCCAAAAAGGAACTAATGTTGGATCCAGATTAACAACCCCCCCCCCCCCCGCTGTCAAGGTTAGCCCGCTTGAACTTGTTCATGGGTTCAATTTTTTCCCGGCCCCCCCGATTATGTGGGGATGGGGTAATTATTAAGTATAGTAGTAAGTAGATAGAGAGTACTTAGTAAAGTATTGCAGTCGTACAATAGGAGTACAGTAGTATAGTAGTAGTACAGTGGTATAGTAGTAGTACAGTAGTATAGTAGTATTACAGTAGTATAGTAGTAGTACAGTAGTACAGTAGTACAGTAGTAGTACAGTAGTATAGTAGTATTACAGTAGTATAATAGTAGAACCCCCAAATCCTTACTTCGGGGATTTTCGGGGATGGCCCCGTCTAATCGGGGGGGGTTTAGGCGAGCTCCGGTACTATTAGGGTGGGGTCTAATGGACTTCTTCATTAAGCCCAGGACAGGGGTATCTTAATCTGGAAACGACATTACGTACCATGGAGCCTATGTCATAGGGACCCTTAGGGGGGTAAGGGGGAGGGGGGTAGCGGACTATACTTCCTTAAATAGGCCTAAGTCCGAGTCCTGATTATAACAGGCTTAGTCCTAGACCCTAAACCCTACCCCCCTACGGGTCCGTATGACTATGGGTACAGTGCGAACCTGGTGCCCAGGCGCGCCTGGGCACGAGGAAGATGCCCTTTGTGTAGCCAAAGCCCTGGAGGCTGGAGACGTCGACCTCCGGGAGGATCCAAAAAGTAGATCCCTTAATGCGGGGTTCCTTTACGGGTTCCTTTAAGGGTCCCTTGAAGGTATCTATAGGGTTTTAGGGTTTAGGGTTTAGGGCTTAGGGCAAGATCCAAAAAGTAGATCCCTTAATAGGGGTTCCTATAAAGTACCCTTAGTATAGGGCCCCAAATTAGGGGATCTACTTTCTGAATCCTCCCGGGAGTCTGGGCTCAGGGTTTATAGGGAGGGCTTAGGGTTTAGGGATGGTATAGGGTTAGGGTTCAGGGTTGGTTCAGGGTTGGTTTAGGGTTTAGTGATGGTTTAGGGTTTAAGGTTTTCGGGTTTAGGGTTCAAGGGTTCTCAGAGTTTGAGACCGATTAGGGTTTCGGACTAAATTCTTACCTTAAACCATCTTAAACTACAGTTTACTTTACTGGAGTTCTTATAATAGCCCCTAACCTACAAAAAAGTAGGGTTTGGTAATTCCAGGTAGGGCTTACGATCTAGGTCCAAGAGCTTTCGAGGATTTGTGGCTTGGGTTTCAGGGCCTCCTCAACAAGCGCCTCAACTCTAAACCTAAATCTCTCGGGACTCGTGCTGTAGAGTGCGGTACAGGCTGTGGGGCTTTGGGGTTCACGGCTTCCGCTTCAGGGCTTTAGGGTTTTACAACGTTGCCCTAAGCCCTCAACCCTAAACCCTCAACCCTAAACCTAAGCCCTAAGCCCAAAACCCTAGCCCTAAACCCTAATCCCTACACAAAAACCCTAAACTGTAAACCCTAAACTCTCCATCCTCAACCCCAAATAAGCCCTCAACCGTAAACCCTAACCCCTAAACCTTGCGCCAGGGCAACCCCTAAACCTTGCGCCAGGGCGCCATCTTCCAATTGGCCGGGGGCGCGGGCCCGAAGAGACGCTACTTGGCGGAGGCCGGGGAAGACCATAAGGTAAAGGTCCGAATCTAGGGTTTCGGGTTTAGGGTTTCGGGTTTAGGGTTTAGGGTTTAGGGTTTAGGGTCTAGGGTTTCATTGTTTGGGGTTCAAGGTTTGGGGAGTAGGGTTTAGGGTTAAGTACTATGGGTTTAGGGTTGAGGGTTTAGTGTTCTATGGTTGTGGTTCAAGGTTCCCGAAAAGGGATCTATGCGGCCTTTTCTCTGTGTTCTATAAGGGTGCTATGAAGGTTCAGGTTTATTAACCCAGAAACCAAACGCGTAGAGCATCATGACCCTGATGTCTTGTACGGTAGCGAACAGCCAATCGGAGCACCCGTCATTCTCATCCGCATTCCAACTTTCTGGGTGTAGTAAAGTAAAGTATACCACATAGTCCGCATATGACGAAACTACAATGTACCCTATGGATAGTTTATAACATTTTGGCACTATACTACGTACCCAGACACTCCCACATCTCCTACCGAGGCTTTCATGGGATTCCACGAAGCGGCTTCAACTCAACACCCTAGAACTCTAAAGCTTCAGGGTTTCAGGATTTTGGGGTCTTGGGTTTAGTGTTTGAGTGGGAGTTAAGAGAGTCGGCTCCGGGTTACTTTAGCAGAGCATGGGTTTAAGGTAAAAGCCAGAAAGTTGGAATATGATTCTCCTAACCCTTCTATGGTAAATTATAGGGTATCCTACCATGAAACCATATTCCAACTTTCTAGAGTTCCCTGTAGGGTTTAGGCTTTGGTCATCAACATGCAGTTCCTATGCCAGGAAGCCTTTCCTCAGTGGATACCTCAAGAATCCGCCCGCACCTAAACTAAACGGCCTTGTGGCTCAGTGCACACAGACAGACCCGGATAAGAAACAGGGCCCTCATTTGAGGATTTTGTGCCGGGAGGTTCGTGGGTGGTGGGTGATGAGTAGGGTAGCTATACTTTAGACCCAGGTTTTCGAACTTGTAAGACCACTTACCCTAAGCCCCAAACCCTAACCCTAAACCGTACACCCCAAGCGCCCTTAACCCTGACCCTAAACCGTACACCCTAAACCCTGATGCCCCCCCCCCCCCACTCACAAAATCATGCTTCAGGGAAAAGGATCCTGTATGCCTTTTCGAACCCTTAACCCTAAACTATGACCTCGAACTACCAAAACCTAGCTTTTTTCGTAGGCCCCTATAGATTCTGTATCAGGGCTTAGAAGAAGAGCCTACAAAACAGTAGGTTCTGGCAGCTGAAAGCATGTTTAAGCCCTTGTGCAGAAAATAAGCTGGGTACTTGGAAAGCTGGTATGCAGTCTATACCATTTGTATCCCTGAACCTTTAACAGAGAAGCCTAATTGGGCCTCGGCCCTAAACCCAAGTTCCGCAACCCAAAAACCCCAAATTGTAAACACTACTAAAACCCAGGCTCTATAGCCCAAACCTCAAAAACCCAAGCCCCTAAACCCCAAAGCCAAAAGCCCCAAAACCCCAAAGCCCCAGACCTTAGACCTTTAATCCCCGACACATGAGGTGCGGCGCCTCTGTGCCGCCTTGCGCGAGGTCTGGTGTCTGTAAAGGGGACACCCCAAACTCTGCCCTGACCCCTTCAACCTCAAACCCTCCAACGCTAAATAAACCCTCAACCCTCAAAACCCTGACCCTAAACCTTCAAAACCCTAAACCCCTAAACCAAAGGTAAGGCTACCAGGGGGTTTAGGGTTGGGGTAGGGCCCAAAAGACAATCCCTATTATGGCTGTGGGACCCCAATTCCATACAAGGAATATCTTGTATGGACTCTCTTGGAAAGGGATCATGTAAGGGGTCTGCGACAGGGTGGGCTCAGGGTTCAGGGCTTAGGGTTCTGCGTGAGGTCACGAACAACATACTGCAGGGGTCTATAAGGATTACTACAGCGGGTATTATGGGGGTTTAGTGTCGGGGCCTAAATAATTACCAATACTGCATTTTGGGGGGCTCCTTATTCTAACTATGGTAAAGTGGGCCCCAAAACCCTATTCCAATTTATTCAGGCCCCTGCATTAATCCATAAACCCTTAAATCCCCCATAGATCCCTTATGGAACCCTGACAGGAGCCCTTGAAAGGAACCCTGTTCTACGGTAATGTAGTCAGGTCCCTGTATTACAACCCCTGTCACCAAGGCCTGAAAGCTGATCATGTTGCTCTTATGCGTGAGGGTTCCCTGAAATGCGGTTTAGGGTTTCGGGTTACCCTCTAGCACAAAGACCCCTGATAGTCATCATCAAAATTTAGCCTGTACCCCCAAACTCCAACCCCTAAACCCTAAACCCTAAACCCTAAACCCTAAACCCTAAAACCCTAAAACCCTAAACCCTAAAACCCTAAACCCTAAACCCTAAAACCCTAAAACCCTAAACCCTAAACCCTAAAACCCTAAACCCTAAACCCTAAACCCTAAACCCCTAAACCCAAATCAAGGACCACTAAGCTGCACTCGGGCGCAGAAGCCCTGACAACCCTTCTTGGAGGATTATGGGTTTAGGGTTTAGGGGTTTAGGGGTTTAGGGGTTTAGGGGTTTAGGGGTTTAGGGTTTAGGGTTTAGGGTTTAGGTTTTCGGGTTTAGGGTTTAGGGTTTGGTTATTAGTACCTTATGTGGGGTTATAAGTAATTGCAAGTATAGTTACCTTAATTATAACCCCGGTTAGTAAGTCCCATGATACTCTAAGTATCGCCTCAAACAGGGCTGCCTGGCCGATTCCTTGAAGGAGCGGGAGCTGGCAGGGGAGTAGACTCTCTTTAGGGTTGAGGGATGAGGGATTGTGATGGTTTCTATTTCAGGGCTCTGAGATATTGACGTTGCTGGTTGGTCGGCTGGTCTGGTAATCTTACTTGTGCAGGGTTTCTCAACCTATTGTAGCTTCCTGGTTGTCTAGATGTTCGATACTTCCAATACGGATTGATAGCTTGGTCAAGTGTCTTCGGCTTGGAATAGGGCTTTGCAAAATTCGGTTGTGGTTTGTATTGTCGTTGTTTTCATCAAACCCCTGGCGAACCCTGAACCCCAAGCCTTGCATAAACCCCAAACCATAAGCCAACCCTACTTGGAGGATCATGGGACTTAGTAAGTATGGTTATAAGTACCCTAAGTGGGGTTATAAGTGATGATAAGTATAGTTGCCTTAGAAATAACTCAGTTACTAAGTCCCACGATCCTTCAAGGAATATCGAAACCCCAGACCCGAGTCCTCTCAAACCCCCGAAACTTCTCAAGAGGAGCTCGTAGAGGGTGGCATCAAAGCGGCCCATGCGTTGCTCGGTGTGCTGGGACTTGTATGTAGGCTTCTTTCGCGGGATTTGTAAGGTATATTCAGAAGGGGTGTTGTGGTTCTCTGCCCTCATACGGATTTGTTTGGTGTGTTTTTGTTTATGGTGCTTCATTTATCGAGTTCCACGAGGGTTTCTCTACCGCAGAGCTTTTGTAGGGGGTCTAGCATGGTTTTAGAAGAGTTCCACAAAAGTTCGGGTTGTGCAAAGGGTAAAGAAGGGTTCTGGAAGTTCTCACGATTCGTACAAGAGGTTCATTTGGGATTGTCTTGGGTTTGACAGGGATTATCGTCATAAGATTTCTGTAAGCGTTTGGGGTTGAATTTGGAGCTCACATCTCTGATTGGGATGTGGTTAGGGCTGTAGCATTACAAGGTTTTAGAGTTCAATCGGATGCAGGGATGAAAAGCATTCAGGGTTCGAAAGATATTTGAAATTAGAGACTAGGGTGGCTGCTGGTGAACCAGCAACATTGATTGCTACGCCGCAGCAGCTATCGTTGCTAAAGTTGGTGATGCGTTTGGCTATTGCTGCTAGGTGCTTCAGTGATCCTTGCATGGTGGTGTCACAGCACGTTTGTTGTGATGCTTGTTGTTGATTTGACTCTGCCTGCCAGCAGTTTTTCTGTTTTGGTGACTCTTCCCGTAGGTATCAGATTTTGTGAGCTATGTCTACCACTCTTTATGGACCTTCCTGTTGGAAACTGGTCTCTCGGGGAGAATTTGCTCCAGGTAGTGCCCAGAGACTCTAATACCCCTTAATTAAGGAATATACCTTAAGTTATAGGAGGGTCCCCAATATGATTTAAGGTATATTCCTTAAGTAAGGGGTATTGGAGTCTCTGGGAACCCAGAGCCCTCATGCACAATGGCCTTCTAAAGTAGAAAAGGAGAACCTGGATGTGTGTGCAATCCCTTTTGACACCGAACTCTACAGTAAATCCCAAACCCTGCTCCCTAAACCCTGAACCGCAAACCTGCAAAACATAGAGTATAAGGGTTACGGTTTAGGGTTGGCAGTAGTATCCCCTTACAGCTATCTTGTACGTACGACTACAATAGTCCCCAAACAAGCCAGCTCCCCTTATAGTTTCCTTATACGTAATACCACAATCATGAACCCCCAAACAAGCAGTATCCCCTGATAGTTCCCGTGCGCTTAGTCATACAGTGAATCCCCAAGCCCTAAAGGCATGAGGGCCTCTATCAAAAATATTACCTACAGTCTCCACTGTAGTTCCTTTTTGGGGTTACCTTAGGGTTTTAGTGCTTTCGGGGTTTAGGGCTTAGGGTTCTAGGATCCTAAGTTTAGATTTGGTTAAACCAAAAACGGAAGCAGGATGGAGACTGAAGGAAGTACGATGGAGGCTGTAGGTGAGGCTTTACAGTTGATGATATAAATCCTGCATTACCCATATCAAAGAATATACCATAATTCCCATAGCTTAGGGTCCTTAAGGTAATGCTGGGTTTATACCATCAACCGTAAGGGCAAAGAGCTCCCTAAACCCTAAACTCTAAACCCTAAACCCCTAAACCCGAAACCCTAAACCCCTAAACCCTAAGCCCCTAAACCCGAAACCCTAAGCCGTCTCAAGCCGGGAGCTGAGGCTCGTCGTGCTGCCACCTGAGGATGCTTGGTGGACGAGGGTTTAGGGTTTAGGGTTTAGCGGTTTAGGGTTCCTTTAAGGGAGCTATAGGGGTTCCTATAAGAGGTCTCTATAGATAGTGTTAAGGGTTCGGGGTTCAGGGTTCAGGGGTTCAGGGGTTTGGGGGTCAGGGGGTTTGGAGGTTTAGGGTTTAGGGGTTGAGGGTTTGGGGGGTCGAGATTTATGGTTTAAGGTCATACTGATGTGCAGTCCCTATCTTAACTGCGCAGCAAAGCCACGTTCTAGTTGTTTTTGCTGTTATCCTCTCCATGGTAGTACCCTTCTTTGAGGCCGGGCATTTTTGTCTTGAGGATCATCTAGAATGTTGGAACAGAGTCGCACGAGAATTTAGACGAGGAGCCACGGGTAAGGGTCTTCTCAATCTCCTTCCATGTCTTTTAGGTTTCCCTAAACCCCAAACCCTAAACCTTTTGCTTCGGACATTTTCGGTCATTCAACCCGAACGACAGGCAGAATCCTGCAATCTGAGCTACAACATGTTTTACCTTTGCAGCATATCGTAGTATAACCTTTATAGGGGCTGTAATGGGATATGGCTACTACATAGTTTAGGGTCTTTAAGGTAATGCAGGATCTATATCATCACCCTAAACCATAAACCCTAAAAGCCCTATAGATCCCTTAAAGGAGCCCCTTAAAGGTACCCCTATAGATCCCTGTGGTACATTCTTTAGTATGGGTGATGCTGGATTTATATCATCACCGCAAACCCTAAGCCCTAAAACCCTAAACCCTAAAACCCTACAGCCCTAAAGCCCTAAACCCTAAAACCCTAAAGCCCTAAACCCTAAACCCTAAAACCCTAAACCCTAAACCCTAAAACCCTAAACCCTGAACCTTAAAACCCTAAAACCCTAAACCCTAAACCTTAAAACCCTAAAACCCTAAACCCTAAACCCTTCAACTGTGCTGACTTCCATCCCCCGCTGCAGCTGACCTTTCCGAGGATTTGCTCCCCGCCGCCAAGCGAGCCCGGCTGACGAAGCTTCGACAGCCGACCAAGGAGGACAGGTGGCTTGGGGTTTAGGGTTTGAGGGTTTAGGGTCTTAGGGTTTAGGGCTTTTTGACCTCTGTAAACCCAGAAGGGGAATTCTAAACCTAAGGACCCTTTTTGCGGCTGATCCTCCTGCTTCGGATCCCAGGGATTTTAATTGAAAAGCCCACTAGGTACTAAGAAAGTTGAAGGGTTTAGGGTAGGGTTTAGGGTGTGTTGATCAGGGAGTAGGGTTGAGGCGGTCTAGAAGTCCAGCCAACGAAAGTTTTGTAACACTGTAATATGATTTAGGGTTTAGGGTTTAGGGGCTTGATTGCATAGAATCCTAAACCCTAAACCCTGAACAGAACTATAAGGGGATGTTGTTACTGAGTCACTAAGTATTCTCCATGACGACCCCAAGGCTCACGACCAGGGCGACCAAGACGACGACGACGACCCACCGCGACGACGACCGTGACCAGGATTTTCACGCCCACCAGGAGACGGCAGAAATGCTTTGGGTGGGGTTCAGACATTTCGAGGTCAAAACGAGGCCACTGTGTTGAAATTTGCAATGCACCGTGCTTTCCGAAGGACGCAGCCACACCAAGGCTGTATACAAAAAGGACATGCGTCAAACTACATGCCGCGCCATACCGGGAGGGCAGAATATTCTGCGGGCGCCGTGCGCGAACACTGGCAAAGTCTCTGTGTTGTTTACCACGTGAATGCTTCAAAAACAAACCGTACACACCCCTTATAAAGCCCCTGTACAGCCCTTTTCCGTGCGGAGGCCAAGAGTGCCAGATGAGCACTCTAAGCCCGTAAAGCCCTTAACCATAAACTAAACGCCGAATCCTAAACCCCAAACCTTAACCCTAAATTCTAACCCCTACTTACGTAAAGGATCATGGGATTAGTAACTCGGGTTATAATTCAGGTAACTGTACTTATAACTACTTATACCCTCACTTAGGGTCCTCATATCCTTACTTACTAAGTCCCATGATCCTCCAAGTACACCCTGTGCCCCTGGCGCCCAAGGAGACGCTTCAGGCGTCGAAGCAGTTTTTGGAGGTCCACGAACAGCTCCAATGCCCCTGGAGCGGTTTCAAGAAGTTAGGGTTTAGGGTTTAGGATTTGGGGGGCAGGGTTAGCAATAGTTTTCCTTCTTATCCTATTAGGCATACAATTTCTTTTTGGGTTTCCTTCCTTGTGTACTGTAACAGTACTACTGCTAATTACTTCTAACCCCACTTAAGGTACGTACCCCCAACCTTACTTACTAAGTCCCGTGGTCCTTTAAGTACTCCCCAAGCTTCCTTTCCTTTTTTCTACCTAGCGATACCCCGGAGTTCAGGGTTTTGGGGTCGAGGGTTTAGGGTTCATCGAAAGCGCGTAGGGTGTGGGCCCCCGAGCTTTGGCCCATGGACGTTACAGTCATCTCGTTCGAAATTTCGGCATATTTCGGCTAAGCCCAAAACACTCTAAGCCCCCGAGGCCCCCAAAGCCAAAACCGTAGCTTGATCCGGCGAAGAGCCAACCCTAGACCCTCAACCCTAAACCCAACACCCCTAAACCCCGAAACCCTAAAAACTTGAAACCCTAAACCCTTAACCCAAAAGCCCTAAAACCCCTAGACCCTGAACCCCGAAACCCAAGGTGAGGATCATGGGACTTAGTAAGTAGGCTATAATTGGGGTCATAAGTCCCCTAAGTGGGGTTATCCTAATTATAACCTACTTATAGCCTTACTTACTAAGTCCCATGAGCCTTTAAGCACGGTTCCCAAAGCCTAAACCCTGTAGATCCCTTTAAGGAATCCTCTAGATCCCTATAAGGACCCCTTAAACTTTACCTTACTTACTAAGTCCCATGAGCCTTTAAGCAAGGTGAGGAGTGTGGTAGCTCCGGTTCCGTGCGCTTCCGCCGGCTCGCAAGCAGCCGGGATGGTTTTAACAAGGCCAGCTACTGTTTGCTTAAGAAACCCCCAAAAAAATAAAAATAATGATCCCTATATTACTCCCATAAGGAATATATATATATTTTTTTTTTTTTTTTTTATTTTTCGGGGGTTCTTAAGCAAATAGTAGCCAGGAGTTCAAGGACCTACGGTTGATGATGTGCATCCTGTGGGCTCCTTCACAGGGACCTTTAAGCGGCTCCTTTAAGGGATCTATAGGGTTTTTAGGGTTTAGGGTTTAGGGTGATGATAACAATCCTGCATTACCTTCAGGACCGTAAACTATGGGAATGAATTATGGTATCTTCCTCATTATGGGTAATGCAGGATTTTCATCATCAACCGTAGGTTGAAGGGCTGAAGGGGTCGGGCTTTCCGGGTGCGGGGCTGGGGGTAGGGTTTGAGGTCCGCGTTGGGCTTTACGGCTGTATGTGGGTAGTTGTCAAAACTAGGGTCCTTTTTTGGGTCCGTAATATAATACGGCACCTAATATTTAGGGTGCCCAAAAAGGGACCCTAATGTTGACAACCACCCATGTGATTTTGCAAGGTCTTCCTTGGGATCCCGTTTTAAGGGTTCTACCCTCTCATTGAAGGGGTCATAACCTACGATTATGTAGGATTTTGGGGATACGGGTTCGGTTTATGAGTCCGCACTGGCTTTGTTTAGGGTTTAGGGGTTTAGGGTTTAGGGTTTAGGGTTTAGGGGTTTAGGGTTTAGGGGTTTAGGGGTTTAGGGGTTTAGGGTTTACGGTTTAGGGTTTAGGGGTTTAGGGTTTAGGGGTTTAGGGTTTAGGGTTTAGGTGTCACAGTTCGTTGTCGTATCTTGCTGGCTCGCTATTCCCCGACTCTCGATGATGCTATGACGTCGTCGACAGCGGCTATCAGACTATCATGTGACCATGCTTGTAACAACTTCTGCTCATGACAACAGTGGCAGCTAAAGCAAGCATGACCGACGACTACTGCTCAGAGCTGCTTTGGTGCCTGCTATCTGCTGCTTCTGCTCCATGTTAGGTGCCTCCTGCTACAGCTATGTTACGTTGCCATCCTGCAACTACAACTTCTGCCGGTCTTCCTCCTGCTCGTCCTACCGTCTGTACCGTATCTACCAGGCCGAACCCTAAGCCTTAATTCCCAAACCCTGAGCCGTGAACCTAGCAGGCCGAAACCTGGGGCAGCAGTGAGACGGAGGACAAGGGCGAGCGTTGCCCGAAGCTTAACTTGAGTTTTGTCAATTGTGCTTTCGTGCATTTCAGTAGGTTGTGGGGTGTGGATGAAGTGAAGTAGGGCGTATCTTCAGCCTCTGGTGAGTGTAGAAAGGGCTCCTTAACAGTGTTGATGGGATTGGTGGGTGTACAGGGGGTGTCACGGGGCGTCGCTATGGGGATGCTTGTTATGCACAACCTTATCCGCGTCTGGTTCACGGGTCGAGGGCTTCAGGGCTGCGGTGCGCAGCAGGTGTGGGTTTCAGCGCGTTGTCCGAAGATGCCCGAACACAGTAGTTCAAAAGCTTCCCTAAACCCTAAGCCCTAAACCCTATGCCACGGACTCCTTATTGGGGGATCCTGGCTTAAATGTTTGTGGCAATCGTCGGGGTGGGGTTTAGGGTTGAACTGGTGAGCGGAGAGATGGAAGGTTTTCGGATCTCAGTTCGGAGGTCAGGCTCGGCCAACAGATCCTTGGTGGTGAATAAAGTCTAGATGGGAGTTGCCGAAAATTAGGGGCACCTTGTTTGGGGGACCTGATAACAAGAATCCCGCTATTTAGGGTACTCTGTTTGGGTCCCCTATTCCTTTGTAGCCCTGATACAGTTCTGCCACGATATCCCCCCCAAGCACTGTTCTAATTGCTAACCCTAAACCCTAAACCGCTAAGGCCCTTTCAGTGGAAACCCCCAAAGATCCTGGAGCCTGAGCCTCCAAACCCTGAGCACTACTGTTGATAATATAAATCCTGCATCACCCATACTAATGAATGTACCACAGGGACCAGGGATCTATAAGGGTACCTTTATGGGGCTCCATTAAGGGATCTATAGGGGTTTAGGGTTTAGGTTTTGGGTGATGATATACATCCTGCATTACCGTAAGGACCCTATACTATGGGATTTATGGTATATTTCTCATCATGGGTAGTGCAGGATTTATATCATCAACGGTAGTAGAAGCTAGATCCCTTAACGGATCCCTCGACCCTTATAGATGCTCTGAAGGAGCTTTATAGATCCCCTCAACGGAACCTTGAAACAAGTACAAGCGAAAAAGCCCTCTTGACCTAGTAAGGCCCATTTAAGGAAGTATAGTCCCTTACCTCCCTCCTCCTTACCCCCCTATCCACCCCAAGCCCTAAACCCGAAACCCTAAACCCGCAAAAGATCACTGAAAAAGCTCAGCCGGGCGCACAGGCCGTGCCTTCTGCCCCGGCTGCCTGGCTGAGTGGAACTTTGAGCTCTGAGCGAAGGGCGGCAAAAATGTGCCGGCGATCTGTTTTGGGGAATTTTGGAGCTTGGGGGTTTAGGGTTGAAAGAGCCCTCTTTGAACCATAGAAGGGTGTCGCATAAAGGGTTCGACCATAGATTCACAACCATGCTGGTCAGCGTCCTGCAATGATGTATATTGGGGCTTAGTTTATCTGACTGAAACTAATATTCAATCACGCTCAAACCCTCAAGAATCCTCATTAAAGCGTCTAGTATATGTAGTTTACGATCTATTCTAGCTCTTACTGCTGAAGTGCTACCTTCCTTTTCCTTGGTCGGGTCTTACCGACGATAAGGTTCAGACTACACGGCAATAGTTCAAGTTCTCGCTCCGAAACGGTTTCCATTTTATTTACACGCAGCTATAGATTTGGATATAGACACTGACACAGATGCATCCTTCGTAGAGTACAAAAGTCATGCAGAGCTCTAATACACCCCTTATACGGCGACAGTATACTCCCAGTTTATGGCTTCTTGAGTTTCAACTCCTTCGCGAACGTCCAGTTTACAAGTCCAACTCCCTGACCGGTTCAGGGCGCTGGCAAGAACGGTGCCGAGAAAGGCTCTGTTGTCCATGGGGTTCGGGGGCTTTGGAATAGGGTTTGAGCTGTCCTCATAGGGGGTTCTATAAGGGTCTTGAAACCTAAACCCTAAACCCTAAACCCTAAACCCCTAAACCCTAAACCCCTAAACCCTAAACCCTAAACCCTAACTTTACAGGGCTTTACAAAGGGCCTTAGGGCCTTAGGGCCTAGTATAGCCTAGTCATATTGGAACATTGGGTGATAAGAGTGGCATTTTCGCTTATCCGATCCCTCCAATAGGGCTTAGGCCGTGAATCCCTAAACCCAAACACCGTGAACCCTGAATCGCTTAGGGTTGTTGGACTCAGGGGGTTAGTTGGTTGAGGGCTGAGTGTGGCACTTAGTATCCTGGTTTTAGAGCGTAGGATTTAAGTGGAATAGTGGTAGGCCCGATGCAGCTGCAGGCCACGAGATTTTGGGGGTCCCGTTGGTGAGTGAGCCCCGACTTAAGGAGATTCCTCAAATTCTGTCATGTGTCTTGCTACAAGTATGTGCATCCTAAATCCTAGGACCGAAGATGCCTTAAACCCTACATCCTAAAAGCCTGTTTCAACCCCTGCCAGAACTGTGAGACCCCTCTATGAATTCTTGACGAAGGCTTATTTTAATGTCCTTGCAAAACATAGAGATATCCTAGTTCTTAACCCTGAACCCTAGCCCTGAACCCCAAACCCCAACAAACGCTAAACCCTGAACCCTTAGGGTTTAGAGTTTAGGGTTTAAGCTTTGCGGTTTAGGGTTTAGGGTTTAAACCTCAAAACCTAAACCCTAAACCCCAAACCCTAAGCCCAAGCGTCAGCAGAGGTGCCCGACGGTAGGGCCTTGTGCTGAGCGACTGCCGGGGGCCGAATTGGGATCTCGCGCCGCAGAGGGCAAAAACGGTGTGCTTTCGGTTTAGGGTTTTGGGTTTAGGGCTTAGGGTTCGGGGGTTTAGGGTTTGCGGTGTAGGATTTAGGGTTTTGGGTTCAGGGTTAAGGGTTCTAGGGTATGTATACCTGCTACATAGTAATAGCCACTATGAAGACTCGTCTATCACGTTTAACACAATGTGAGTGGCAGGATCAGATGACGCTTAGCCCTACACCTTCCGATGCCAAGTCCTCAACCTGGCCTTTTGCTTTGCGTCTTGGTAAGTAAGTAGGCGCGGTTGCTTCTATGGTCTACCATCAAGCGAAGGTGCGGATTTTTTGAGGGGGGATGGGCCGCAAGGTGGGGCTTTGAATGTATACCCTTAACCCTAGACATCTCCAGGCCCTAAATCCTAAACCCTCAACTTTGAAAGAAACAGTCATCCCTAGACCTAGCCTTCTGCTGTGCTCTTTTGCGCGAGCCCGCACCCCGGCAGGGCCGCCGCAGGTATAAAACGAGTTTTCACCGGTCCGAGGGGGGGTTTTGGAGAGTGCTCGGGTTTTTCTCCGGGTGTTGAGGGATCTATAGTAATACTATGACAATACTATAATAACACTGTAATAATACTATGATAGTACTATAATGGTTCAAGGTTTAGGGTTTAGCGGACTTTCGGGCTTTGGGGCTTTTCGGACTTTCGGGCTTTGGGGTTTAGGGCTTTAGGGCTTTAGGGGGTTAGGGGTTTAGCGGTTTAGGGTTTTTTCCACGCCATTTGGGGGGCTATGAACTCAGCAACTAAGGTTACAGCCTAGGATGCCCAGTAGTACCCTTATTCCCTTTTTGTATTCCTAGGTTCCTTATAAAGTTACCCAATACCAAAAAGAGAGGCCTTTTTATTCTTAGGTTACTGGGTATCCTAGAAGGTTACAGCGCTCTCACATTCACTCCTCCCCTTGGGCGTCTCACCAGTCTCACGATGCTCTTGGGGTAGAGACTGTTGACGCTGCGAATCCTGTCTTCAAAGTTTTAAGGGTTTGGGTTTCAAGGTAACCCTAAACCCTATAAACCCTAAACCCTAAATCCTAAACCCTAAATCCCCTAGACCCTAAACCCTAAACCCTAAATCCCCTAAACCCTAAACCCTAAACCCAAGGTTTCAGGTTTAAGACTGTCGGATTGGCCGCCAGACCTGTCATTCTGACACCTAACCTGGGCTTTTGGAGTACCATACTCTAATACTTTTCTTCTGAACGGAACCATTATGAAATCAAAGTTTATACTTTTTTCTCCGTGGCTACTTAAAAGCCCAGTAACTAGGCTGAGGCAACGAGGTCTCAAACAAAAAACAGCAGCGAGGTTCAAGATTTGAGTCTCAGGTTGTAAGGTTGAGGTTGTGAGACACTGGGATGGGCTAGCCGTGGTGGTTGTTCTCTCTTGCGTCCATCAAGAGCACCAACGCCAGCGCCAGCATCAGCACCACCACGTCGATAACTACTACTGGCAATCTTGCAGCCGTTTGTGTTTTTCTGGTTCTTCTTTTCACTATTACTATTGATGCCAGCCATGCCCTCAGTAGTACGGCAAAGTTTGGCAGGATCGCAGCCATGTTCTGTTGTTGCCATCATCGATGCATCATCGCACGGGCGTAAACCTCAAAGCCTAAGCCCAAAACTTAAACCCTGAGACCCTGAACCCCCAAAACCTGAAGCCCTAAACCCTACACCCTCCTTCTTATTGATCCCTTATAGGAACCCCGTATGGCTCCTTTACCCCTAAACCCCAAGGCCAGTTTGAGACCCAAAATCCTGGAGCCCCCGGGGGGCTTAGGGTTTAGGGGTTGCTTTAGGGTTTAGGGATTAGGGTTTAGGGATTAGGGTTTAGGGTTTAGGGATTAGGGTTTAGGGTTTAGGGTTTAGGGATTAGGGTTTAGGGCTTAGAGAAAGGATTGCTTGAATCGTAGTTGGAAGCCCTCACCTGGACAGGGTTTAGGGTTAAGTGTGGGGTTTGTAGGGTTTAGAGGGTTTGTAGAGTTGATAGGGTGTAGGGTTTAGGGTTTAGGATCACTAAACGAGTTTTATGGTAACTTGTGGTCGAGTAGTTTTGATTAACCTAAGAAGAGTCTCTAGATCGTCATAGCACAGATCTTTGATGCACTAGGGCTGTAGGAACTTGTTATGGCTTAGGGGTGGAACGTAGTAGCGATCTTTAAAGGTTGATTTCTCTCGGGTTACTTAAAGGGATCTATAGGGGTCCTTAAAAGGGATCTATAGGGTTCCTTAAAAATGGATCTATAGGGTTTAGGGTTTAGGGTTTGCTTAAAGGCTCATGGGACTTAGTAAGTAAGGTTATAAGTAGGTTATATAATTAGGATAACCCCACTTAGGGGACTTATCACCCCAGTTATAACCCTAGTTGCTATGTCCCATGATCCTCTAAGTAGGCTTCAGGGCAGGATTGAGCCGTCAAGCAGTGAGAAGAGCATGGTCAGTGGCAGCCCAGGCGTTGCTTGGCGCAGGATCCCGGAAAATGAACCCTAAACCCTCAAGGCCCTAAAGCCTAAACCCTAAGCCTACACCCTGCGTCCCCCACCGACACCGGCGTTCTAGGAAGGGAAGTTGATTTAAGTTACCGTATAGGGATCTATATGATGTGAAGGACGTCTGTGACGACACAGACCCGGCACCGCACAAGAGCAGTTTTTCTTGCCGTAGCCGCCGTAGTCAGCCGAAAACCTGAACTCTTCTCAGGATTTAGGGTTTAGGCGCTTTGGGTTCAGCTCGAACTCCCTTTTTCCTGCATTCTAATCCAGACCCGCAAGGAAGACTTTCGATGCCACACTGCTTCACTCTGACGCAATAGGGATCTGAATGAATCGGAGCAGTATCTCTGTATAGCCCCTGTATAATATACATATACATATACATATACATATACAAATAAATAAATACGTATATATATATATATATATATATACTACTATTTGCTTAAGAACCCACAAAAATTAAAAAAATATATTCCTTATAGGGATAATATAGGGATTATTATTTTTATTTTTTTGGGGTTCTTAAGCAAATAGTAGTATATGTATACATTTATGTATACATTCACACAGTTTTCCATGATATATCCCGAAATCGTATTTTAGGAATTCAGGCCCCTATATCGTATATACAATTGGGCCGTTCCTTCCGGGATCCTCCTTTGCAACTGGCGCTGTCTCATGCGATGTCACGGAAGAGGAGGGCGAGGTGTGCGAACTTGTGCGAAGGAGAAGGCTTGCTAGCTGTCAAGATAGTTTTTTGAGTGGTTAGTTTGTTTTTTTCATTGGTGTCTATATCCCCACAGGCATTGGGCATTGAAAGTGTGAGGCTGAACGGATCATTCGCCTTGTCCTCCGTAGCATACGAGCAGCCTGCGTTCCTTGCCTGCCCAGAGAATGCTGTTCAACCCAAGCCCTTCCACACAGTTTTACACTCATTTGGGGGCTTACTTTGAGTTGTAAGTGTTTAGCTCCCATTAAGGACTTAGTAAGGCATAGTCCCCTAGCCCCTCTACCCCCCTAGGGGTCCCGATGAATGAAGGGTCCAGATCTACCAAATCTTTTTTGGGGGGTTGCGACAGTCTGTTGTATGGTTGCACCGCTTTTAGCAACTTTTGCAAGTACACAACCTCGGTCCGTTGTCCCGTACCTCCCCACCAACAGAACATGCTGCATGGGTCAACGGGCAAGATAATATAGGGGCCTAAACCATGACCAATAATAGTCTGGGGCTCCTTGTTACAACTAAGTTATATTATAAGATACTCCAAAGCTCTAGACTAATGACTAATTACTAAGGCCCCTAATTATTTCAGGACCCTATCATAGATCCCTTGTAAGAGAAACCTTTTAAGGATCCGTTTAAAGGAACCATATTCTAATCACTACTTGGAGGATCATGGGACTTAGTAAGTAAGCTGCAAGCTTATAAGTACCCTAAGTGGGGATATAAGTAGTTATAAGTACACTTACCTTAACTATAACCCTAGTTACTAAGTCCCATGATCCTTTAAGTAGTTAGGCCCCCATATGACTGGCGTTGTTAGCTGTAGCAGCCGCACTTCGTAAGCCTGCGGGCAGCTCATTCCCGTCTAGCGCTCAACCCCAACCCTTTGCCATATGTACCAACCTTTTAAAGCCTATAAGCCTATAACCCTAGAAACCCTACAAGCCCTATAAACCCTGTCAGCCCTATAAACCCTATAAGCCCCTAAACCCTAAAACTGCGCTGCAGCGTACTGCGGTCATGCAAGCCCCTAAACGCGATCGCCGCTGTGGCGAGACGCAGGCAAACTCAAAGGAATGAGTACCTCACACCCTCAACCTCCTGAGCTCCAACCCTTTGTCCCCCAGACTCTAAACTCCAAATGGGAGTTTCCGAAAATAGGAGACCCGAATATAGTACCCGCCCGACATAGTAGGATCCTTGTTATAAGGACCCCACCCCTGGAAACTCCCAGCCCTGAACGTCAAGAATCCCCACAACCCTAAACCCTGAAACGAGATTCAGAAGAGATAAGGTTGGACGGTTACTAAGTCCCATGATCCTCCAAGTGGCCTTCGTCGACCACTTCCAGGGTTGGAGGATGAGGATTTTGCGTAGTGAGTTGGGGCGTTAAGGGGGGGCCCTCCAAAATTCTTTAGGGGCCTCCTTTAAGGAGGTTCTGGGTTTAGGGTTTAGGATTTTGCGGTCTAGGGATTCAAGGCTTAGGGCTTTTTTGTGAACGTCAACCGGACACACCTTAGACCGACGATTTTGGCATTTGGGATTTCCTAGCATCAGAGGCAGCGGAAAGAGCGAGGGAACGGAAATTCGGATGACAGCCACGGAGACAGCCAGCACGTTCTCGACGTGATAGGAGGAGCCCTCTACCTCGACTCAGGGTTTGGTTCCGGGTTTAGGGCTTTAGGGTTTAGGGTTTAGGGCTTTAGTGTTTGAGGGTTTAGGGTTTAGGGGTTTAGGGTTTAGGGCTTTAGGGTTTAGGGTTTAGGGCTTTAGTGTTTGAGGGTCTATTAGAGCCTTTCTGAAAACCAGCTATGCAAGCCCATGAATCATGGAGACTCTAGTAGAACTCTCAACTTTACACCCCCAAACCCAAAGCCCTAGTTCGAAAATGTGGCTAAAACCGTGATGACTCCGTCCAAAATCCTATATCCTAAATCCAGCACCCCAACTTCCCAACTCTGAGCGGGGAGTGCCTTTAAGTAATTACTGTACCCCCCCCCTCCACCCCTCCAAACAAAAAGAAGCCCTTCTTGAGGTTCTGGTTTGGCGAACTCGGGGCCTTATATGGAGCTCCTTTATTGAGGGTTGCGGTTTAGGGTGTAGCGTGGTTTAGGGTTTAGGGCTCCAAGGGGAGCTATAACTGTAAACCCGCCATAGAACTGTTACTATGGTTCGCCATTGAAACCCTTACAAAGGCCTTTGGTACCACAAACATAAATTCCAAGGGTAAAAGGAGGGACCCTTAAGAAGGACCCCTAGGTATATACCCTTAATATAGCTATTATATACCCAGTATATAGCCCATTATAGGATAGGGGTCCCCATCAAGGGTCCCTCCTTTTCCCCTTTGAATAATCTAAAGGGAGTTGTCATTTGAGACTGCTGGCCTGTTGCCGAGAGCTGCTCTCATCCGATCTCGTGAAAGTGTCCGTTTGTCGATTCTTAGCGAGACCGTCGGACCGCGATGACAAAACCCCGAGGCTTTAGAGGTTTAGGGCTTAGGATTTAGGGTTTAGGGGTTACGAGTTTAGGGTTTGAGGATTTACGGGTTTAGGGTTTTAAGGGTTGTGGGGGTAAGGGGGTTAAGGGGGTTAAGGGTTGAGAGTTTAGGGCGGACTGCGATGACAAAACTCAGAAGCCCCAGAGGTCTAGGGCTCGTAGGTCTTCGGGATTGGATACTTGGAGGATCATGGGACTTAGTAAGTAGGGTTATCAGCACCCTAAGTGGGGATATAAGTAGTTATAAAAGTACAGTTCACTGAATTATAACCCTAGTTACTAAGTCCCATGATCCTCTAAGTAGTCTTGGGTTGAGGGCTAGCGGCCCGGGTTCAGTTGCACGGATTTCGGGTGTGAGATTTGGGGTTTGGGACTTGAGGATTCGGGGTTTAGGGTTGAGGAGGTTTAGGGGGGTTTAGGGGTTCGGGAACTAGGGTTTAGGGTTTAGGGTTTAGGGTTTAGGGTTTTTAATTTAGGGGGTTGAGGGGTTTAAAACTTCATGTTCAGGATTCGGCAACGGCCCTGTGCCCTTTTGCACCGCTTGCGCGTCCCCCCCCCTACAATGCGGCGACCCTATGGACTAGAACCGGACGCTACAGCCCTCAACCCAAGACTACTTAGAGGATCATGGGATAGGGCTCCTTAAAGGGATCTATAGGGTTCCTTATAATGGGATCTATAGGGTTTAGGGTTTAGGGACTACTTAGAGGATCATGGGACTTAGTAACTGGCGAATCCTAAACACCTAAACCCCAAGCCCCGACACCCGTTTAAAGCCCTAGAGCCCAAAAGCCTACAACGTAAACTCTGAAGCCCTTAGGCTCGAGTCCTGAACGCTAAGGAAAGCGTACTGTAGTGGGTTTAGGGTTTGGGGGAGTCTGCATAGCTGCCAGAACGAATCCGTTGTTGTGTTTACAAACCCGCGAACCCATTGTGATTGTCGAGGGCCGTGTATTCGCCTTAATTCTTCCTGTGGAAACCCTATAAAAGAAACGGTTGTTACGGAACCCTTTTATGGTCCTAAACTCCCAAGCCCTTCAGGAGCAGTTTTGCAGAACCATCACAGCACCCTCAAAAAAGTTCCTATATAAACCCGGAGGCTTTCAATCACACCCCCAAATGCCCAGCATTCCGCGCCTGTCGGGGTCCGAGGTCCTCCCGAGGTGTGTTGCATAGTTTCAGACAGAGCGAGGTTGGGCCAAGTGCGCCGGAGTAGACCCCAATATATGGGCCTACGTAATTGCCGATACTATTCCTTGGGTTTCCTTATTGTAATTTACATTATAGAGTTACTGTAAGCGAGTCCCAAACCCTATTCTAACTTTAAAGGCCCCTACAGCACCTTTCTGTCGCATCTAGAGAGAGGGACCATGGCTTACTTATCGGGTTGTTTTGAGTTTAGGGTTTAGGGAAGGGGTTTCAAGGTTCAGGGTTTAGGGTTTAAAGTTTTAGGGGCTTCATATGTAATGACAAGTATGAGCAGCTTTGAGTAGCCTTGGTTGGGGTTATAGGTACTGCAAGCTGTAACTGGCCTGGTTGAGAACTACTTTTAATGAGTCTCCTGGGTTCCCCGCTTTAGCTTGAAAGAGTTTCGGTTTCCCTTGTTGGGCATAATAAGTTCGTATTCACGAACATTTTTGAAAGGCTTGGAAACTCAGAGAAATACAAACCCGAAGCCAGCCTTAAAGCTAAACCCTAATGCCCTAAACTCTAAACCCCTGAAGCCACAGACTCTACAGCCCTAAGGCCTTGAAGTCCCAGACCCTCAAAGCCTTAAGCACGAAACCCTATACGGTTTAGGGTTTAGGGTTATAAAGCCCCAAACCCGAAAACCCTAAAGCCTTAAACTCCCACCCGATGGCCCCAAGACCGGGATTCCAACCTCCGAGTTTCAAAATTTGGCACCCCCGCGCCCCACCTGTGAGGGCGGAGTGCCGCCGGCAAATTATGAAAAATTGCACCTTAAGGGCTCCGTCTGGGTTTAGGGTTTAGGGTGAGTCTGGTTGTTCTTTAAAGGGTTCTATAAGAATGAACCTAAGGGGCAGTACAAAGGTCCAGCATTCCTTCAGGGTTTCAGGGTTTCGGGCTGAAGGTTTCTGTAGGGATTTACGGTTTAAGGCTCTGTTGGGTTTGAGCGCTCAATTAATATTTTACGGCGTAGGGTTCTCGTAGGGTTCTGTTGGGTTTGGGGTTTAGGGTTTAGGGCGCGATTATGTAATGTCGGGGATTCTTTTTCAGCGCTTTTTTGGGGCTTCGGTGCTCGGGATATGGATTTCGAATGATGCTAATGATAGCAGGGTTTGGTGAGGGCTCAATACAGGGTTGGTGAAGGGTGTTTTAGGGTTTAGTTTTTTTCATGACGGGGTTCCATAAGGGTTTTGGGTCGAGACTTTCAACCCTGGTTTCTAGAGTCTAGAATTCAGGGTTGAAGGTTTCATGGTTTTGGATTTTCGAGCCTTAAGATTTCAGACTACCAGGGTACTTACTAGAAGCTAGGCTTCACCAAGAATCTTCCAGGGTACCCTTGATAGAGCTATTACACCACCCAATAAGTCAGTTTGTTTTTATGAAGAAGCCCTAACCCCTAAACCCTAAACTCTAAACCCTAAGCCCCTAAACCCTAAACCCATAACCCTAACCCCTAAACCCTGAACCCTAAACTTCTCAACCCTTAACCCTGCAGAACGCGTCAAAATACGGGCCTGCGTTTGTGCCCTAAACCCCAAACCGCCCCTGTATTAGGATTTGTTCATTCTGAAGTATTCGGATAGTGCCAAGCAGGAGTTTCAAAGGAAGATGCATTAAGGGGTTTAGGTGTTTAATTAGGGGTGTAGGGGTTTAGGGTTTAGGGGCTAATATGGCGCGGCATGTAAGTGAGTCTCAACCCTTGGCCCTCAAGACGTGGAAACACGAGTCCTCAGCTCATTCAAAGCAGGCGTTTCAACGTTTCCAATGTTGATGCTTGCCTGATACAAGATTACTCCTGAACTGGCCAGGTAGGCACAATATGGTCGTTTGAAAGCCACCAGCATGCTGTTTTCTCCTCCTCTTCCACCTGCCGTTATTATTACTGCTGCTGCTGCTGCTGCTACACTACTACTGCTGCTGCTGCTGCTGCTGCTGCCACTTTTACTGCCACCACTATGTACCACTACTACCGCTGCTGCTAATTACAGGGTGCCCAGGGCTTGGAGCCGAAGAGGCATGGGGTTAGACAGCTTGTATTCAGGGTCTAGTGTTTAGGGTTTAGTGTTTAGGGTTTAGGGTTTGGGGTTTAGGGTTTAGGGGTTTAGGGTTTAGGGTTTAGGGTTTCAGAGTTGAGGAACCCTAAACCCTAAACCCTAAACTTCTGAAGTGTCGGTGCACAGAAGTCCTCGCCCTTGCATCGTTTGCGGCTCCAGAGAATAGCTCAGACCAACATGTACCCGAACGCTAAGCCGGTAGGGTGCCAATGTCGATCACGATACTAGAGGGGCGTAACTCATTGACAACACTATTCCTTAGGGTTCGTCATTACAAACTCGCATAACACACACACAGCCAAAGCCCTACTCGATTCATTTTGGCCCGAAGATTGAGGATGTCTAACGTGTTCGCTAAACGACACGGCGAGCTTTCACAGGGACTGGCCAAGGTCTTTTGCTGGGGCGGGAGATGACGCTGAACGCCAGCACTTAGAGGATCATGAGACTTAGTACTATGGTTATAATTAAGCTAACTTTACTTATAATTAATAACTTAGAATCCCACTTAACCATACTTACTAAAAATCCTGATCCTTCAAGCAGCCCTGAACACCCGGTGCCCCAGTCTCGCATGCTGACGCTTTTCTAGTTTAGGACGAAAGGCAGCCGTTTGGTGTTTTGTACTTCTCTCATAGGGATCGGGGGAATCTGTATGAACACCTCCTCACAGTCCTCATGGAGCTATGCTGTTGCTATAATATACCAGGAAAGCCGATTGTAAGTATTATTAAGGTCCCAATACAGTATTGCCGCCCATTGGCCAGACATGGCGCTCTCAGGGCAATTTGCATCTGCTGCCGCGAATGTGCTGCTCTCATTTGTGTTTCAGGTGGTTTGGTGAAGGGACAGCCCTGATCCCTAGCTTCGACCCTCACCGCAAGCTCGCTAGACCTTCTAGCATGAAGTAGAACCTACACACATACACATGTCACCGAAGTGGAGCCGGGTAGTTGTCTAAACTAGGGCCCGTTTTAGGGTCCTTTTTGTGTAAGGGTGCCGTGATAATCTTGGGGACCTACAAAGAGACCTTCATTTAGAGAACTACCCAGACAGGAGGACCGGAAACCCCAAGAGGCCCAGCGCCACACCCCGAGGTTCAGAGTCTCATCAGACCTTAAAGCAACTTTTGGGAAATAAACTTCCTGGATTCTGTTTGCTTGAGAGGTGTCTTGGTGGTTGGGTTGCAGGGTTTAGGGTTTAGAGTTTAGGTTTACAAGTTGCAAGAGCTCCGAGCCCCAAGACGGAGACACCAAGAACTCCGCAGTTCCGAATACTCCTTTAACTTCAGCAATCTCAGGGGCCCCTGTAATATGGGTTTCTGTAAGGGCTTACAGTAAACCAAATAGTGCTGGGATTCCCTATACATTGCTCTTATGGATTGAGGCTATTGGGTTTCCAACTTTTAGGCGTCTACTCTACAGTTACCTTAGTTGTAACCCTAGTTACTAAGTCCCATAATCCTCTAAGTAGACCCTAAACCCTAAACCCTATAGGTCTCTTTAAGGAACCCTCTGACACCCCAGAGCCATCAACTCCTTGCACCGCGATGCCCTTGCAGCCACAGGGCCGACAGCTGTAACGCTCGCCCTAAACCTCTAAACTCTACTTGGAGGATCATGGGACTTAGCAAGTATGGTTCCTCTAAGGGGTCCTTATAGGGATCTATAGGGTTTAGGGTCTACTTGGAGGATCATGATACTTCGTAACTAAGCTTATAAGTACCATAAGCGGTCTTATAAGTAACTTTAAGTATAGTTGCCTCAATTATAATCCTGGTTACTAAGTCCCATGATCCTCTAAGTATAAGCTTCCAAACCATCAACCCTCCCGCAAAGCTTTGACCGAGGCTGCGATGAGCAATGTGTCTGGTAACATCACACAGGCGAGGGGCGTAAGTTAACGGGATGTTTCATAAGGGTTGGATATAGCTTCTACAAGGGTTGCATGATTTGCGGCGGGTTTGGTGAACAGGGCATGTCTAGGCTTGAGGTTTCAACTCAGCAACAAAGTTCAGGCTATGGAGGGGGCAAACTCCCGGCCTAAGGCCCGAGCCGGATTCAAGCACTGACGCCTGTGCTGGTTGGTTAGGGTTTCAGGCGTTCGGCTTTTGTAAGATTGGATCCGTCTCATCGTCCCTACAGGAAGAAAAGATTGGTTTAAGACAGGCTATGAAATGCCACCTGAATGGAAAACCCTACTTACACCAGACCTTCAATCGCTTACCCCTGAACCCTAAACCCTAAACCCGTACCCCTAAACCCCTGCACCCCTAAACCCTGATTCAACCCTGGCCTTGTAAAAACCTTTTCGCCCTTCTACAGCCCGTACTTGGAGGATCATGGGACTTGGTCACTGGGGTTATAATTAGAGGTAACTGTACCTATATCTACTTATAACCCAAGGTGCTTATAACCTTACTTACTAAGTCCCATGACCCTCCAAGTATACGACGGAGAAGCCAACTTGTAAAGAGCCAGGACTCCTACCAGGACCCCCTCAAGGGCCCTTCAATAGTGTCCTCATTTTATGGCCCGTAATAGTGGGTATTGGGTGAGAGGGTAGTTCGGGGGGTCTAGGTAGACCCTAAAATTTACGGCTTAGCCAGTGTTTAATCTCCCTACGCTCCAAAAAATATCCCAGAATCCCCTGCCCTGGCAAATAAGAACCATGTCCAGCGAGGCTATCGGCAAGCCCTTGGAGGGTTTGACCAGCTTGCCGGGTCCTCTCCGGCAGGTTTGAGGTGTGGGGTTCAGGGTTGACGGTTTGGGGTTTAAGGTGCGCGGTTCTGGATTCGAGCTTTGCTTTTTGTCTGACGATTGTAGGAGCACATTAATGCTAGGTTCGTGCATGTATGCATGCATGTTTGCCGGGATGTATTCACGTTTGGGCATGTATGTATGTAATTATGTATGTATGTATGTATGCATGCATGCATGTATGTATGTATGTATGTATGTGAGGGTGTATTCTACATTTGCGTCTCGTCAGGTGTACTCCGTGTCTGTTTGTGTATGTTTGTGGGCGTATGCGTATGTGCATGTATGTGTCAGCGCATGTATAATATATGGATATGTACAACCCGAGTGTATGCGTATCATTGAAACCCTCTAAGTATACGTGTATGCACATGTATGTACTGTACGTGTGTATGCATGTATGTATGTATGCATGCATGCATGTATGTATGTATGTAGGTATGTATGTAGGTATGTATGTATGTATGTATGTAGGTATGTATTTTCTTATGTGTTCATCTGTGACCGTGTGTGTGTGTGTTCACATACTTACAGTATACAAAAGTACATAGCATGAACATGTGCATATGCATGTACATGCACGCATGGACATCTACACACATGCACACATGCAGCTCATATGCATACTAAAGATAAGACACCGACATAGGCATGTTACAAATGCATATGCTTCATGCATATACAAACCTGTGTGCATATGTACAAACATATAATATATATATATACACACAAGATACACACACACATATACACGTACGTAAATACATGCATGCGTATACATCTTTGTATACATTTTGCACAATGTGGGTCAGACATACATCCGTGCATGTGCTTTTCTGCATATGTACAATGAGTATGTGAAGTTTCCGCCATCCCAGACCTTCCAAAATCCCTTACTTAAGGAACATCCCTTAAATTATACTAGGATCCTTAATATGATTTAAGGTATTTTCCTTAATTAAGGGATTTTGGGAAGGTCCGCCATCCCGCCAAGAACAGCCCCGTGTAGCGTTTGCGTTTTCGGATTCCAGTTTCACGAGTTTGAGTGAATGGCCAGGGTTTAGGGTTTAGGGGGCTGGCTCGACATTTCTACTTGAGCACCGCACCACGCGACTTTTCGACCTATGTACACGTGCCACTGTGCCACCGTGCTCGAATTCGTGGGTTTAGGGTTTGATGTCAGCACCGGTTTCGGATCCAGCACCAAGCCTTCAAATCCCAACCACGGCATCTGCAGTCTACGGCATGAGGTCGCAGTCCAACCAGATGGACATCAATTGGGCCTGGCACTTAAAACACGAGAAAAAGCGGAAAGGACGTCTACGCGAAGCAATAATTCAGGATCAATATTCCTTTATCTCCCGTAAACCGTCAGTAACCGAGTCGCGTACGGTCGCCAAGACTTCATAGTGGTTGTGGCGGTGTTGACGGTTTCGGCATGTTTGAGGTTAAAGCATCGCTCAATCACTGTCATCATGATAACTATCCTCGACAATCATGGTCTTGAGAAGTGTATGTATCGTCACCATGGCAAGCAATGCAGCAACATAATCGTCATGAGCCGCCAGCATCATGCCCTTAACCGTGGTTGTTCAGAACGTGAACCAGAATCATGATAGCCGGCATCATCATCATCATCACCATCATCATCATCACCATCATCATCATCACCACCGTCATCAACATCGCTTTGCGTCCTCAGCATGATGACCGCGGTCATGCTCATGGCCATGGTCGTTGCCACGGAGACGGTCATCGTCGCCGTGGTCGCCGCCACCACCACCAGTGTCATCATCTTATTCTTGCTTGAGGGCTTGGGTTTAGGATTTAGGGTCATCCGCATGGTCCCTGAAATCGTGCGAAGCTTTCAGTTCAAGCATCATCAAAGCTTCTATCACAACTACAAGGGGTTGATGTTGTGCTTCTCCTCTGTTTTTTAGTGCAGCGGGGTTGTAGTTTGCCAGCGGGGTCTGAGGTTTAGGGTTCATTGTTAGGGCTTGTCTGAGGCATCCTGTTTGTTGCTTCTCGTCGAGGCCGCAACCTAAAGCCCCAACCGTCCCTAATCTTCCATCCCACGGAGTAGGCAAGTCAGCCCGGATCCACAAACTAGAAGTGCCATTTAATTAGACTTACCTTTCCAACCCTAATCTCAACTTCCCCAAACCCTAAAACCCAAACCCAACCCGCTTGTAGAACCCTAAGCGAGCCCACATAGAACCCTAGTGTGTAAGAAGCCGGAACTTTCAACCTCCGGCCGCGTCAAGCTCTAAACTCTCAACAATGAACTTTGAATCCCTATAGAGGTCTCATCGAACCCTCAAGGAGCCTGTAATGAGCCTGCAGAAAAAGGTAGATTTCAACTATCCTCCGTTCCTGCGGCTGATCCACTTCAACATCGAAGAGTTGCCTTCAGCACTGACAGGCTCGCACCTACTTTGGGTGTAGTCTGTCAGGTTCTTCGTGGGGAATGGGGGAATGGATTATGGAGACTGTTAGTTATTGGGGATTATGAGGAGTACTATAAGGATCCATTCCCGCATTCCCTACTAAACACCAGACAGTAGTGCTTAAGGGTGTGCAGGGCTCAGTGAAAGAATCTATGGGGTTTCTATCGAGGTTCTCTAAGGGGTTGAGGGTTTAGAGTTTACCGTTTCAGGGGACGCTCTTCCTATACTCACGGGAAGTAGCAGGGAAGCAGCATAATGCCAACCGTAAGACTTTCGTACAGGGATCGTTTGTTTATATCCGAAAGTGCTAAGCACCTGCGGGATCAGGGCGGAAAGTGTTTAAGATTCAGGTTGGACGGGTCATGGCCAAGAAATAGGGTTCATGGCTTAGAAAATTATTGGACCCCCCCTTGCTGTGTGAAATTCTTAGGTTTATAAGGCTTGGCTACTATCACCACTACTACACTACTACTATTACTACCAGTACTACTATTACTACTACTACTACTACTACTACTCCTACTACTACTACTACTACTACTACTACTACTACTACTACTACTACTACTACTACCACTACCGCCCGCTACCGCTCCCGCTCCCGCTCCCGCTCCCGCTCCCTACCCTGATGAAACGTCGCCTTCGGGATCAACTCTGGGCCCTAACGGCATCCACTGCTCTTTTAGCAGCCCAAAGGCTCCATGTATTTAATGGCTCCTATAGGGGATCCTAGGATTCCTATACGGGGTCTATAAGGGTACCATAAGAGTTTAGGATCGAGGGTTTAAGGCTCCATGTACCCATATAGTAGATACTTAGGCCTTAAAGTACCTATATAGGGACCGCTTTTAGGCCTAAGTATGTACTATAAAGGTACATGGAGCCTTTTAGCAGATGGTTGCTTGCAAACCCAAAGACTCCAATACCCCGTAATTAAGGAATAGACCTTAAATTATAGTAGGGTCCCTAATATGGTTTAAGGTATATTCCTGAAGTAAGGGGTATTGGAGTCTCTGGGAATGGTTCTTCTGTAGGGAGCCATTGTGTTCTGTCATTCCCAGCGGGGAGCCAGTAAGTAGAAGGACTCGTGCGGTGCTTCAACGTCTCCTTCCAGCTGACGACCTATACCTGCCTTGCCCTCAGCCGTAATGATCAAAGAGTCCGGTTCCTGATTGTTGTCGCAGCCCGAAGCCTTAAACCCTGAACCCTAAAACCCTAAACCCTAAACCCTAAAACCCTAAAATCTAAACCCTAAACCCTATAGATCCCTAGTAGAAACCCCTTCAAAAGCCTCTAGACCCCTTGAATGCCATTTAAAGGAACTTTCATTTCTAAACCCTAAGAAGGGTCACGGACTTCTGGGGCTGAGGAGCTTCCGCCTGGCCATTAGTGTTTAGGGTTTAGGGCGCCAGAGGGTCGGATTCGGTATTTTGGGTGGTAGCTTTAAAGAGATCTACACGGGCTCCTGTAAGGGATCCATAAGGGTTCCTGTAAGGTATCCAAAAGGGTACCATAGGGTGAAGGGTTTAAGGGTTTGGGAGTTTCCGAAAATTAGGGATGCCGGATAGATCATTTCGGGGTCCTTATAGTAAGGATCCTACCATTTAGGGCACTATATTAGGATCCCCTATTTTCGGAAGCTCCCATTTGGAGGTGGTGACTTCGTTCAGGGCCTGGCGGTTAAGGGTTCAGGAAGTTTAGGCTTGAGGGGGTTTAGGGGTTTAGGGTTCTAGGGTGTCGGGAGTTTAGGATGATATAGGGGTTTAGGGTTTAGGGAGTTTAGGCTTTGGGGGCTTAGGGTTTAGGGAGTTTATGATATAGGGGTTTAAGGTTGGGGTGAAGGGACTTCTATGTAAAGCCCTAATTACAAACCCCGTGCAACCCTTCTCAAACCATCCGAAAACCGTAGATAGAAGATTTTCCAAAATTCGGACTTGAGCTGACCAGAGGCGTTTTGAAAACAGGTGAGAGCCTGTGGGGCTAGATGAGTTGTTTTTCGCATAGATTCGGTGGATGCCTCGGACCTAGAGAGGCCCTTTCCGTTTTTTAGGTTTCAGGTTCCCTTATAGCCCCTGTAAACCAAACAGGGCACCCTTCTACTCCTAGGTTACTCTTGGGTCTAGATGGGTGGTTGTCAAAATTAGGGCCCCTTTTGGGCACCCTAAATATTAGGTGCCGTACTATATTAGGGACCCACAACGGGACCCTAATTTTGACAACCACCCGGATGTGCTTTTTCCGTGCGATGGTCTCGACAGAGGCCCAGTCTCGGCCCTCGGCGACAAGCCTTGGTGGATTCTTCAGTGATGGGTGGCTTAGAAGCTGCCCCACCCTGTAATAGTAATAGTGGTATAAGAGGAATATAATAGGGTCCTAATATAATCCTTATAGTCACTATTACAGGGTGGGGGCAGCTTCTAATGGATGTGTCAAAATTAGGGGTCCTTAATATAATACGGCACCTATTATTTTGGGTACCCAAGAAGTAGTAGTCGAGTAAGTAACCTTTATCCTTTTTTGGGTAGTATAGTCCGTATATACTCCCCTATATAACCCAAAAAGGTTAGCCTTTAGTTCCCCATGATACCCGACAAGTAGGGAAGGGACCCTAATTTTGGCAACCACCCTGGTAAGTTCGCATTGACACGGAGGGCGCATTGGAAGCGGCTCGAACTGCAGAGCAGGTGGAGATGAACGCTGGTGCTTAGAGTTTGAGACGGTTTAGGGTTTAGGATTTAGGGATGGCTTTATTGGGCTTGCAAACCAACGCCTAAGTCCTGAACCGTCAACCCCCAACCCATACACGTGTTTCCACAACCTTTTGCCGAAGCAAACTTCACTAAACCCTATTACAAAACCCTAGTGCCTAAACCCTAAATCAGGGTTAGCCAAACCCTAAACCCTGTTGATCCCTGATAGATCCTTGTAAGGAACCCTTGGTATTCCTTAAAGGGATTTTGGAAGGGCTGGGTCCCAGGTGCGATCGGCCTCATCAACACGCTGATCTTGATCTTCAGCGTACAGGACACGGTGGTTTGGGGTCGAGGGTTTAGGGTCTAGGGGTTTAGGGTTCAGGGTCTAGGGTTTAGGGTCTGGGGTTTAGGGTTTAGGATTCAGGATTTTCGACATACAGGACACGGTAAGTCCCTAACCCTTAAACCCCGCACTAAAAACCCTCAACTTTAAGCCCTAAGCTTTCCGGGAACCCTACCCCAAGAAACCCTCAACTCAAAACAGTAGACCCTAAACCCTAAACCCTAAACGCTAAACAGTGGCTTTCGGATTCTGTTCGTCGCAGTGCTAAAGGTTGCTTCCCGAGCCCTGTGGCCTCAAAGAGGGGCCTTATTAATCACCTATACTGTTGTTGGGGTTCCTTATTGTAATTATAGTATAATGCGCCCCAAAACCCTAGTCTAATTCTTAAGGCCCCCATATTAAGGACCCAGCCCCCTTGATTGCCATCACTGCTATGTAGCAGGACGAAACTGGGCCCCGAAACATACTGTAAAGGCCTTAGCATTTAGAACATGTTTTAGGAGCCTTGTGCAATCATCTCCATGGTATACCCCCAAGCTCTCTTCAATTAGTTGTTGACGTCCCTACATTAACAAACCCCAACCTTTGCCCACGCCCCTAGACCGCTTAAACCCAAGCCCCTATAGTAAACGTAAGCTTAAACCCAAAACCCAGCGAGGTTGGCACCTAAGATCGCTGTGATCTCGACCCAAAAACCCTAAACCCTAAACCCCAAAACCCTAAACCCTAAACCCTAAACCCTAAACCCAAAGAGGGTCCCTCTCAGGTTGGGGGTTGAATTAGGGTTTGCCGTCACGCGTTCCTGTGGGTTCCTACTACTACATGGTTTTTGACAGGGTTCGATAAGGTTTGCGGCTTTAAGGGTTCCTATACTTGGAGGAACCTGGGACTTAGTAAGTGCGGTTATAAGTACCCTAAGTGCGGTTAGAAGTAGTAGTAAGTACAGTTACCTTAATTATAACCCTAGTTACTAAGTCCCATGATCCTTTAAGTAAAGGTACAGCTCAGGGCCCCTGGACGTTGGCGTCGAGTGGGTTGCTGGTAAGGCATGATTCCACTTCGTTCGTTTCTACATACGGGTGGTTGTCAAAATTAGGGTCCCTTTTTAGGTGCCATACTATAATAATAAAGACCCAGAAAAGGACCCTAATTTTGACAACCACCCATATAAGTGGCCAGAAACCGGCCGTATAAGGGCACATTTTGGGTTGGAAATTGGTTCTTCAGATGAGTGCAAAATGGATGATTTCTCACTGCTTTCGCATGAGCTCTGTGCGTCTTGGGGGATCCCACCTCAACCATTGAAGTTACATCACTGCCCACCAGCCTTCAAAGTACTTCCAGGCACCCTTTCGATGGCTGTGGCGGCCTCGGTTGTGTCATAAGGAACCTTAGGGGGACAGGGGGACTGGGGGTAGCGGGGCTTAATGCCCATAATAAGGACCCACTAAGGCCTGTATAAGGAAGTATAGTCCCCTACCTCCTTCCCCTCTACCCCCCTAAGAGTCCCCATGAATCACGATGGCGTCCACGCATTTGGATGTTGGGGTTTGTGGCGGCGAGTTTGAGAGGGTTAAGGGTTTAGGGTTTGAGATCACGATCTCGAGTTGAAGGGTTCAGAGCCCAAAGTCACCCGAATGACTATGTCCTCAAACTAAGCCCCTGAACCCTAATACTCCCTAAACCCTAAACCCTAAACCCCTAAACCCTAAACCCTAAACCCTAAACCCTAAACCCCTAAACCCCTAAACCCTAAACCCTAAACCCTAAACCCTAAGGCCCTAAACCCTAAACCCTAATACTCCACGACCCTAAGGCCCTAAAGCCTGACCCTCAAAGTCAAAAGGGTTTAGGGGTTTAGGGTTTAGGGTTTATGGTACAGTGTCCCTTCACGAAGACTTTCCGCAAATTAGCTTCCGACGACACCCAGTGGGCATCACCTCACTGATGATGTGGGGGTTAAAAGGGGACCCTAATGTAGGACCCTAATTAGTAGGATCCTTATTATATGGACCCCTAAACAAGGTATCCCCTAACTTTCGGAAACTCCCAAATCCTACACCCTATAGATCCCTTTTTTGGAGCCCTTAAAGGATCCCTTTAAAGGTACCCCTACTTTCGGAAACTCCCATGTGGTCTCGTTGATCCGGTGCTGAACCCCCGTTGCCTGTGAGAGACAGCCCAGGCTCCCGACTTCAAAAGACCGAAATAGACCTTCCTGGGTTTCCATGTGTTTAGGGTTTAGGGGTTTAGGGTTTGGGGTTTAGGGGTTTAGGGGTTTAGGGTTTAGGGTTTAGGGATCCTTTAAAGGAACTATAAGGGCTCTTATATCTTTATAGGATTAGTGGGTCCAGGATCACTCTTATGACGGCTGCTCGCTAAGCCCTGCAGAAGTTGTAGGATCCGGCTCGCCTCGGTCTTTTCAGAGGCACACCCCGAGCCAAGGCTTATGGTCTGGACCTGGTGCCAGGAGAGGCTTTGCTCGCCAGCACTGCCACGCTGGCGATGACCCTCCACCCCATCTTCCTTCGGGTGATGACGGGACTACAGCAGCCCCTCCATTGGAGGGGCGGTGTCCTCCAGGCCGCTTGGAAACAGGCCGGGCCGGTGGCTGAGGCCACAAGCCACAGATCCCTCTTCATCTCCAGTGTGATTGGAAAAAGTTTCCATCGAGTCTTGAGAAACAAGACCCGGCCGCAGCTGGAGAGCCAACTACACCCTCTGTATCTGGGAAGCAAGCCAGGCGCGCCAATCTGCTTCGCGTCCCTGTACATGTACTCCCATTACAGACGATGCAGGAACCAGAAACGATGTGGGGTTTTCCGAA
This sequence comes from Symbiodinium sp. CCMP2592, assembly GCA_905221615.1. Taxonomy (NCBI): domain Eukaryota; class Dinophyceae; order Suessiales; family Symbiodiniaceae; genus Symbiodinium; species Symbiodinium sp. CCMP2592. The sequence continues at coordinate 589,529 of CAJNDT010000213.1, read as the reverse complement.
AATAGGGGGTACCTTATTTTGGGGTCCTTATAATAAGGGTCCTACTATTTAGGGTACTATATTAGGGTCCCCTATTTTCGGAAACTCCCATGTGGTGGGGCGATCTACCTCAACACCACTGCAGCGTACTACATGGTGATGCGCGAGATCGCGATGGGGGACGTATGCTTCGACGAGACCATCGCCAAGCTCATGCAGCCTTTGAGGATCATTGGACTTAGTAAGTCTGGTTATAAGTAATTACCCTAAGTGGGGTCATAAGTAGCTATAAGCACAATTACCTCGATTACAACCCTACTTACTTGTACTACGTCCCATGATCCTGGTAGCAACCCTCAACCCAGTGGTGCCCGCCCAAGGGTCCAGTCCGCTATTCACGCGCTCATACTCCCGGCACGTCTGGCGTGTGTTATATCTTTGGGGGTGATTCGGGGATTGCAACGACTATAGCGTTTCTTACGAGGCTGTCACAAGGGCTCTCTACAAGGATTTTAGTCGTTACCTGGCCAGGTTTTGGGGTTGTAATACACTTGGAAGGCGTAGGGTTGAAAGTTTGTGGTTTCCGAATCTTTCGATGCGCTGCTCTAGCTTAGGCTTTCGGGGTTGGGGGTTAGGGTTTAGCTCTGCAGGTTTCAACACTTGTAAGCCCCTCAGCTTGTGTAAACGAAAAATCTGGAGCCCTGAACCCTAAACTCTGAACTTGATCCCTGCAAAGGGGGGTCGGCAAGGTTCCCTTAAGGGCTTTTGGGGTTTGGGGTTGGGTTCTACAGATTCTACAGAGTTCCTACAGGAGGGTTCCCCGAAAGGTTCGAGAAGGTCTTTTTGAACAGGGTTCCTTCTACGGGTTGTAGAGGGATTCTGTCTTTCATGGGGTTTCCTGGAATCCGAGATGCTCCCTGACGGCGGACCCTCAAAGCCACATTGCCTACCAGCCGAGCGCTGTGCCGGAGAGCCAGATCGCGTCGGGTCAGTTGAAGCGCGCGGTCCTGGGCGCCGCTTTTGCTGGCTGCTTCGAGAAGATCGCGGAGTCTCCCTACTTGGAGGTGATCTGGGAATGTGGTTTGCAAAAAAACCAACCCGGCCATGATGAAGCCCCTGAAACCGAAATGCTACCTCGCTTGCAACACATCTTTGGAAGCAGGCGTTTACTACAAGTTGTCATGCTGAAAGCACAACTTGCTGTGCTGATGTCTCGTCGGGAACAGGACGGGTACTATGGGTTTCTGTAGTTGGGTTCTAGATGGTTTTTACAATCGGGTTTCTTTACGGGTATGATGGGGTTCTACCATAGGGTTCCCAGTAAGGGTTCTAGAGGGTTTGGGGGGTTGAGGGCTCAGGCAGTAGGCTTGTGAGCTTGGTAATATGGGTCCGTGAACATTTAGCAAAAGTGTTCCCTTCTGCTTGTGCTTATAAGCTTTTTCTACTGAGTATGCACCACCCTCCTGCTCGAATCATTGATGCCCGAATTTGGATGCTTTACATTGGAGTTTAGGGCTTTAGGGTTTAGGGCAGTCAGATTGTGGTAGTACCTCGATATAGAACTTTTATACGTATAGGCCCTTATAGTATGGTTTGAGGGTTGCAGGCTTTCCCCGGCCCCTTCATAGCACATTGGCATTAAACCTAACAGTTGCGACTCAGGGTGTTAGAACAGAGGAGCCAACAGAGACCTTGCAAAGTAGAGTCCTTCCTCAAAGAGGTCTCAACGACATGATGATGAGTGCTTCAATCACTCCGGGTTTAGGGTTTCGGGGGTGAGATTTCCAAAGTAGAGTGTGCGGGCTGAGCCATTGTGGCTCCCTGTTGTTTGAACATGCTCTCAATGCTTTACGGTTTCGGGCTACGGGATAAGGCCACACCAAAGCTCGAGAGGCTTATACAGTCGCCCTCTAGCAAAGTTGTAAAACCCTAAACCCTAAACCCAAACCCCAAACCCTAAAGCCCTAAACCCAAAACCCTAAACCCCAAACCCTAAACCCTACACCCTAAAGCCTTAAACCCTAAAACTCAGTCTAGGCGTCTAGATTCAGGCCGAAAGCTGACGCCCGAGATGCATCTCAAGCGTCATCCTAAGCCCGACACCCTCCAAAACCACCAGAACTTGAAGCCCCGACTGCCCGGCATTGCACCCAAAACCCTAAACATCAAACCCCCCAAAATAAGGGCGGTATAAACTAGAAGAGGGCTTTGGAGTATCTTATTTTACTATAGCTATAGCAAGGAACCCTACAGACTACATTACATATCTAGTTAGTAAGGCCCTTGTAGTATGTACCTTGGGATCCGAAAACCTACCGTTTTAAGGCTTCTATCCTCTCATTAAAAGGGTCATAACCCACTATTATGTAGGGATTGGGGATACAGGCAGGTCCTAAATGCCAAAAGCTCCCAGGAAGGCGACAGTCGCCTACAGGAAAGCCTACCCCTTGCCACTCTGACACCCGCAACCCCTAAACCCTAACTAAACCTATAACCAAATTTATTCCAGTAAGTCCCATGAACCTCCAAATAAAGCCCTCTAAACCCCAAACCGCTGAAGACCAAACCCCCAAACCCCTAACCCCTAAACCCCAAACCCCGAAACCCCCAAACCCCTAAACACCAAACCCCTAAACCCCAAACCCTAAACACCAAACCCCCAAACCCCAAACCCCGAAACCCCTCTATCCTAAACCAACACTGAAATGGGAGTGTCCGAAAATTAGGGTACCTTATTTTGATGGTCCTGATAATAAGGATCCTACTATTTAGGGTACTATATTAGGGTCCCCTATTTTCGGAAGCTCCCAAATCTGGGCGGTTCCAGGCCGCGGCCCTCTTGGTCTTCTACAGCTCGGACCCTATTGGGTAATATAAGGGCCTTGATAAAAAGAATAGGGTTCCTTTACAGGGGTCCTTAAAGGGCTACTAGAAGGGATCTATAAGGGCATTATAATCTAGGGGCCTTGATAAAAGGAATAGTGTTTTGTGGCCCATTATACTAGAGTTATGATAAGGAGCCCGCAACATAGTACTTATGGTTAGTTATTCAGGCCCCCATGGTACAGTAGTTGTTTGTCCCTCATGGTCCATGTAAATGAAACAATATATAATATACTTCGGCCCTAAAGGACGTATCTATCATGTAGCGACCACTTGAAGGCCAAAGTATATATTTTTTGAGCACCGAACCCTTGGGTTAGGGTCCCTTTTTTGGGTCCTGACCATAAGAGTAGTGGCGTGGTCGCCGTGTGGGGGGTGAACCCGTGTCTGGGTTTTTTGGGGGAAGTAAGCGAAGATTATATACAGCCAAATGGGCATTTCTCTAAATTAGGCTCCCTTTTGAGGTCCTCCAAATAGCATGGCACCCTTCCCCAATGTAGGGAACTACCTATATCAAAGAAAGCTTGCGGCATACTTCGCATAACTTAAATGGTAACCCTGGAATCGGACCTTCATCTAGTTTTGATAACTGTTGATAGGAGTGCCCGCAATGAATGAAGAATATAAGCATTACGCTATGGAGTTGACGGGTCAAGGCCGTAAGCCCTAAAGATTAACCCCCCAATCCCTTAGCGCGAAACCCTCAAACCGAAGGTTTAGGGCTCCTGAAACTCTAACACTAAACCCCCAAACCCCTAAACCCCTAAACCCCTAAACCCCTAAACCCCTAAACCCCTAAACCCTCAACCCCTAAACCCTAAACCCCTAAACCCTAAATCCCTAAACCCTAAACTCTAAGCCCTAAACCCCTAAACCCCTAAACCCTTAACCCTAAACCCTTAACCCTAAACCCTAAACCCTAAACCCTAAACTCTAAACTAAACCCCTAAACCCTAAACCCTAAACCCCTAAACCCTAAACTCTAACACTAAGAGCCAAGCCCGGAAATCTTACCCTGCTTAAACCAGGGCCCTCGCAGTCAGGATAGGGCTTAGGCGTGTCATGATGTAGGAACCTGATTACGAAACCCTGGGCCTACAACCCCATTATAGTAGGATTCGTATAAGGAACCCTAAGAAAGGCCCAAGGTTTCTTAATCAGGTTCCTACATTATTACACGTCAACAATAAGAAGATATATGAGGCTTCTGCATCAACGCCTGAAGCTCCCTGAACAGTAGAACCTAGCACCCTAAACCCTTGCGTCTAGGCTTCGGGGTTTAGGGAGATGAGGGTACAGTTATTCAACTGTTATGTTGATTATTAGTATTGCTGATATTGCTACTGTAACTACTCTTGCTACCCTAGCCAAAACCCCAAAACCCTGAACACCGAAACCTTTTAAAACCCGTAATTGCAGCTAGTCGCTAAGGTGGTTACAGAGGTGTGGCCGAACCGGACGGCAAGTTAGTGTGGCGGTTCAAGGCAAGCGGCAGGGGCTTTAAGGGATCCTTTAAGGCACCTTTATGCGTTCATAAGGCTTCATACGGGTTTCAGGGTTTCGGGTTGAGGGTGTGGAGTCGGAATTTGATTCACATGCCAGGGTGTACGACTCAATGATTTCGGGCTTGTGGCTCCTGATATCGGATTTTGATATTCGGGATCAGGTTTTGGGGCTATATAGGGGTTTCTGGATGTAGATTTGAGGGTTCAGGGTTCAGAAGCTCGTCTTGTTTAGTTTTGGGATCTACGCTGCTTTCTAGCTTTCGTTTCATAGTTTTCAACAGCATGTGGGGATCATACTTTTTGTAGGATCCTTTTAAGTTCCAGGCGCCAGCATGAGGGTTGAGATGAAGAGCTGACCCTTCACTCGAAGGGAGCCCTCCCAAGGGCCTCCATCGAGGGTCTCTAGACAGGATCTCCCAGAGAGGAGTTCCAGAGAGCGGAAGAAACAAAACAATAAAAGCCCTTTCCACCCCGTGCCCATGAATTCCAGAACAAGTATAAAGAAATCAGGGAGATGTAAAGAAGCAGAGAAAGAGCAAGGAGAACTAGGCCGTGTCTCTTCCTCGTTTACTTTTTCAATGACAGAAGAAAGAAAAGGAATGGAAGGAGGAAAGGCTCTGCGAAAAGAAGGAACGAAGAGTGGACAACAGAATGGGGGAAGATGGTTCGGAGAAGAAAGGAGAACTCCTCCTTCGCTCGGCTCTCTCACTTTCTTGTCCTTTGCTTCTTCCTCTTCTCTTCTCCTATTCTGCTTCACGAGGAAGGAGACATGAAAGGGACGGAGAGTTCAAGGCATGTAAGGGGCACTCTTTCTCATCATCTCTTCCTTACTCGTTGTCATTGTTCTCTCCATCTCTCTCTCTCTCTCTCTCTCTCCCTCTCTCGCCCTCCCTTTCCGTCTACCTCTGCACATTCCCTTTTCCGCTTCTCTCCGCCTATTAGGTTTGCGTTGATATGTGTGTGTATAAATGTATGTATATATATATATATATATAGATAGATATATTTGTTTATTTAACTTTCTGCCACGTTCTTCGTCCCGTCGCTTCCCCTATCCCTTCTCCTCCTCTTCCTGCCTCCCGTCCTTCTCCCTCTATCACCCAGAAGGAAGAAGGACGGTTCGCAAGGAAGAAGACCAGGGAGTAAGAGAAAGACAAAAGAAACGGAGAGAGAATCCGAGAGGGGCAGAAGCAGATCGAGAAGACAGAAACAAAGAGAGAAAGTAAGAAAGAAGATAATCAGAAAGAGAAAGAGAAAGGGAGCCTACCTCTTACCCGGAAGAGAGAGATTGAGAGAGAGTGGTGTAAAAAAGAGGCGATGTAGAAAACAGTCGAAAGTGCCTTGCCTTCGGCGTCTCTTCATTCCTTGTTCTTGTCCTATCTCGCTGACTCGTTACTGAAACAACCAGGACGAGCTTTGCTTTCTTGTTGTAACCGATGGGAAATGACAACAAAGAGGATTGGAGCATATCTTGCGGACAGCCTCAGGACCCTGGGCATGAAGGCTCCGTATTTCGCCGATGGTCAATTTCGAAATTTGCGCGATGGAAATTCCTGGCTGAGCTTGCAGTGTTTTGGCAAGAAGAATAAGCGGCTGTTTTGTTCTGTGTATTGAATGCACCCCGTGCAAGAATGTCAGGAAAGTCCTGACACCAACCACGTGGAGCTGCATGCTGCAGTCGCCGGGCAAGTATGTCTTGGCGTACTCTCACCATTTTGTGGCGGCGAAAGTGGATGCAGACGGTGAGTTGTCGGTGGAATTCGGACATCGAACACATGAGTTTGAGCGGTTTGTATTGGGCCAGGCGAAGGCAGGGCTGGCATTTGATCTCGCCTCGCAGTTGAGTCCCTTGATTGCGAACACTCACGCCTTCGATGTGGTGTGCCGTCTTTGTGATAGAAGACGAAGACAACGCAAACATCCTCGATTATAGAGGCAGTGCTTCTCCCTCACATGACATTCTTCAGACCTTCCGTCTCAATTCTTCTCCTTCGAGCATCACAAGACGTTGGCTGCGGTTTCCGACTGCAATGGTGTGGCCGAGACATTCGCTGCAACACGGCCGATCTAGACGAGACCTATCGTCTTCGACGCATGAGTGCTGCGTGGCCCTTGGCAAGAAGTGTCACCTTCAGCAACCGACAGCGGGCTATGTTATTCTCCATACCTGGCACGGCTTGGCTTGCTTGGAACGTTGTCAGTGTCGCCGGGCAAGCTGTTCCAAATTTTGCCGGCGAGCTGTTCCCGGAACTTTGGTAGCCTCATGTTATTTGCTTCCTTGCTGTTACCGACGCGAAATGACAACAGAGAGGAGTGGACCAATTTGTACTGGGCAAGTTGTTGCCGGAAATCTGGTGCAATCCTTTCCTTTCCTTGTGGCTTGGAACCAAAGGATGAGGAGAAGTGAATAAATACACATACCGAGGATTTGTCCAAATTTGGCCGGCGAGCTCTTTTGGGAACTTTTGTCATATGGTATGTTTTTACGCACCGGTAGGAAATCACAGCAGGGAGGATTGGACCAAATTTTGCCGGCGAGATGTTAACGGAACTGTTGCCATATCGTGCTATTTTGTGGATGGTGCTAGGACATGACAGCAGAAAGGATGGCTCCATACTTTGCCAGAGGCAAGCTGTTCCCCAAAATTTGGTCCAATCCTTTCCTTTGCTCGTGGCTTGGAACCAAAGGATACGGATAAGGGAATACACATACCTAGGATTGGACCAAATTTTGCCGTCGAGCTGGTATGGAAATTGCTATCATATCGTGTCATTTTTTGAATACCGGTAGTAACGACAGCAGAGAGGATTGGACCAAATTTTGCCACCACGCTGCTATCGGAGCTTTTGTCATATCGTGTTCTTTTTTGGATACCGACAGGAAATGACAGCAGGGAGGGTTGGAAAGCTGTTCTCCAGTTGTTGGTCCAATCCGTTCTTGTGCTCGTGGCTCGGAAGCAACGGATGGGGACAAATGAATACACATACCGAGGATTGGACCGAATTGTGCCGTCGAGCTGTTATCGAAGCGGTTGTCATGTCCTGTTTTGTTTGAATACCGATAGGAAATCACAGTCGAGAGGATTGGACCAAATCTTGCCGGACAAGCTGTTCCCCAAAATTTGGTCCAATCCTCTCCTTTGCTCGCGGCTTGGAACCTACACGTACCCCAGAATTGAAGGCCATTTATATGTTTAAAGAAAATCCTTCAAATTTAAATGGCCAGCAGATTGAATTTTAAAGGTTTTAAAGATTCGTAAAAATTTAAATGGTTTCTTAACCTTTCCGAATCCAAAACCTTCTCCCATTTCAATTTTACAGATTTCAAAGATTTTAAGGCCTTTAACATTTTAAAAGCCCTTAAAACGTAAATGGCTAGCTATTCGAATACCGATCTCTGTGGCAAAGCATTTTAACAACCAAACCGAATGCGTGAATAGAGCATAAAGGTCCTACGCGCTTAGGGGTTTAGGGGGGCTGTAGAAATTTAGAGTTCGATGCTGTCTCGGGCAGGTCGGGCAGCCGATTCTTGTCTGGCACTCGCGTGTCCACTGGTTGGGGTTTAGGGTTCAGGGTTAATTAAATATAAGGGCCTAAATAATTTCGCATATATTATCTGGGGGGTAGGGTTCTTGTTTAATCACAGTATTATGGGCCCCAAAACCTTAGTCTAAGATTATTAAGGCCGGTATATTGCTGGTTGGGATTACTTTGGGTACTGCCCCACTCAGTAACAGTTGGATCACAAATAGGCATATATTAGGACCTTAAGAGTAGCCCGTCTATGAAAGACTGTGACTGCATGGGGGCAGCACCCAAGGTTTACTGTTTCAGGGCCAGGGTTTACAGTTTAGGCCTTGTTGACAGGTCGAAATCCTAATTGAAGCTGAAATCCTCCAAATCTTGAATCCTAAACCTGAGAGCCCTAAACCCGAAACCCTGAACCCTTAAACCCTAAACCCCTAGAGCCGTAAACCCTAAACCCTTGAACCGTTAGAAGCCTTTCGTCGCAACCAAAGCCAGAAAATTTTACCATTTTCTTCGCAGAACCTGGGCCAGAAAGCCTACCTTAACCTACTAAAACCTGTTTTGTTGTAGGGTCCCTATAAGTTCTATATTCGGGCTTAGAGTAAGATCCTACAACAAAGTAAGTTTTGGTACTTTCGGGTAGGCCCAAAAAGGCCCTAAAAACCTGGGGCCTTAACCTTGAACCCTAAAAGCCTATGCCCTACGTCCCAGAACTCATGTACACGACCTGGTCGAAGGTTTCAGGAGTAGCAAGCAACCAGGATTCCTTTTTGACAGTTAGAAGTTAGAGTGTAAGCCGGTATATGAGAACTTTTCTGTAATTGGGCTTGTCAGTCGTTGTGATTACGCTTGCCTGACACGCAACCATGCTTGAGCGGGACCTCTGATATGTTGAGCAAGCTGAAGCCCGCATATTATAGGATCCGGTGAAGCCCAAGCCCTCAATGCCATGCATAACTTCCCCTGAAACCCTAAACCCTAAACCTAAACCCAGACCCGAAACCCTAAACCCAAAGCCATTATCATAGCGACTCTTAGACCTTAAATCCTAAACCCTCTAGCGCCTTTGCATCAGGTAGCCCAAGACTTGAAGGCATCAGTGTCTTGAGGGTCTTTGTGTTCAATATAGGGGCCTAAATAACTGCCTATACTATTTTGGTGGTTTTATTTTAGTTAAAATAGTATAATATACCCCACCAAACCCTATTCTAATTATTAAGGCACCTATAGCGGAGCTTGGAGGTTGAAACCCTGGTGGTCGCCTTAGCCCCAACTTTTATAGCCCCAAACCCTCAGCCCCTAACCATCAACACCCACACCCCGAACCACAACAAACCTCTAAACCCCCCCTAAATCCTAATTACACCTTGATCCTCGCACTCTTTAACATTCCAAGCTCTAAACCGTAGAATCCGCTTACATTCGGTTGATGCGCCGGTTCCGAACTTCAGAGGAATATCTATGTAGAGGTTCAGGCCACAATCCTGGCTCAAGGGTATTTAGGTCGTCATGGGTGTACTTCTGGACGTCTGCCTCAATGGACCTGGAAACTTTCGAGCAGAGCGTGCCTGACGAGCACCCAGAGGAGGAGGACACGGAGAGTGACGAGCCGCTGCAGCTTGAGGCGCACATCCGCAAGTCCCTAAACTTTAGGGAACTTTAGGGGTTGGGGTTTCAAGTTTGGATCCTTTGTCTACATCCGTAGGTGGGTTTTAATGGCTAAACTTAAGTACTAAATCCCAAGTATCGTACATCCCTCAACCTGAATGCCTCAAGCCTAACCCCATGCAAGAAGCTCATCCAGAACCCACGACCGAACTCCCATAAATTGTCCGGCACCAACCCGGAATCCCAAACCTCACCCAAACAGAACCCACAAGTCACAGAACCGTTCAGGGATCCCTGACAGAATCACTATGTTGCTCCGTTGAAACCCCAAACCATATACCTTAAACCCTCAACCCTACGAAAACCCTTGCGGCCACGGCCACTGCTAATCCTTCAGGATTTAGGCGCTTGCAACGAACCCTCATCCAAGGATCAGCGGACATAGAAAGCCGGTTTAAGGATCACGATGATGTTCAAGGCTCAGGGTACTTGCGATGGTAAGTAGTACGGTTGCAAGTGAGGTAACTGTACCTATATCCAACTACATGTATGCCCCCTCGTATACTGTAACCATGCAAAAGCTTTGAAGGGGACCTGCCCAATAAACCGCGTGCTCGCAACCATCACTTCAATACTAGCTGCCCGGTAGCGAGTGCTCAATCTAGACAGTCTTCTCGCCGATGCCTTAGCCAGAAAATCACGTCTCCGCTATTCCCACTACGCCAAGGCTCCACCATTGCCGCTGGTACCACTGCTGTCACTTGAAACCACTACGGCTACTTACCACAGCTACCTCGCCTCCTACTACTCTTCCTCCTCCTCCTCCTCCTCCTCCTCCTCCTCCTCCTCGTACACTAGTACCAGTGCCGGTTCTCGTACTGCTGGTGCTACTTAGAGGATCATGGGACTTAGTAAGTAGGTTATAATTGGGGTGATAAGTGCCCTAAGTGGGGTTATCCGAATTATAACCTACTTAGAACCTTACTTACTAAGTCCTATGAGCCTTTAAGTAGGGATTTATAGGGTTCCTTTAAAGGGATCGATGGGCTTTATAGGGTTACTATAAGGGATCTATAGAGTTTAGGTTTTTAGGGTCCGTCACCCTTGTTTGCCGCGGGTGGGGGGTGGGGGTTGCGTCGGAGGATGCCGGAGGACGCCGGTGGTCATGGTCGATCGTGTGGAAATGATCGCACTGTCTTATATCAAAGCGGAAAAGGAGGGACCCTTAATTAATGGGGACCCCTACCCTACAATGGGCTATATCATGGGTATATAATAGCTATATTAAGGGTGTACCTTAACCTACCAAAACCTACTGTTTTGTAGGATCCCTATACTTCCATATTAGGATTTATAGTAAGGCCCTACCAAAAAAGTAGGGTTTGGTAGTTTAGGGTAAAGAATGATTATTCAAGCTCATAGTCGGAGGAAGAATGACAGTAAGGTTGCTGGGTGTTCTCGAGCATCTTCCTGAAGGCCTCTGGCTTCTGGTCGGGTAAACCTTACAGAACTGCTTGGGGCTTCCAAGCGATTAAGGGTTTAATACGGTTTTCAACGGTTAAGGATTGAACCATATGTACAGCTCCCTTGCCCGTCAATTTCTTTGTGGGGCCCGCAAACCGCGGTTTTGAACCCAGTTGCTTACAATGAAGCCAACCCCCTGAACTCTGCGCCCTAAAGCCTAAACTAGGCCTATACACCCTATATATAAGCTATAAGCCCCAAACCGTCAGCGCACAGGAACTTCTGGCAGAGCGGGTCTCGCAACTGCAGCCCACATCGCCGCACTCTCAGTGCTTTTTTAGAACCTCCACAGGAACTCAAGGCTTGAAAGAATGATACAGGGTTTAGGGCTCAGGGCCTAAACCCTAAACCCTAAACCGTTGAAGTCAGGCTTCATAGATTCCAGGAGTACCTCGTGAGGCAGTGAACCACGAAAAGAGCACTCAGGCCTGACATCGTCCGGGCCACACCGGCTTATCAGGCCCTACGCCGCCACCTGGCAGCTGAAATCTTGGCTCTGCTTGGGGCTTTGGGTTGAGACCCCCAGCAGTCAGGAAAATCTACACTCTGAAAGCGCAAGCGTGACCGCATACAAACCCTCAAATCTCCAAGCCGTACTTCCTAAGCTCAATCCGCTCTCAAAGGACTTGGGCTCAATTGTTCGTTTGGTGGTGACCAAAGCCGCCAATCAACATAGCCCATCGGACGTACTTGCGGAGTATGTTTGCGTAAGCAAATAAGTCTATCTATCTATCTATCTATCTATATATATATATATAAAGAGAGAGAGTTTCACACATACACATCTGCACCTGTACACATAAACGCAGATACGCCCATACACATGTATATATATATATATACATATGGTCACCCCCCCCCCCCAAGATCTACATCCGCCTCTTCCACACAATTCCACAGGTTGCTTCTCTACATTGGTCGACTACTCATATATGACATATTTACCTATATACGCGTATACAATACATGTGTATGTATATACGTATATAGGTATATACGTATATACGTATATGGATATATACCTATATGCATATATACATATGTACATATATATATATATATATATATATATACAGAGAGAGATGTGTATAACACACACGCAGGGGGACAGAGAGAGAGAGAGAGAGAGAGAGGGAGAGAGAGACAGAGTAAGTTTATATATATATATATATGTATGTACATATATTTATATATACATATATTTATATATAAGTATATATATATATACACACACACACACTTGTAGTGAGTTTCTATGGTATACCTTCATCAGAGGGATGAGAGCGAGCATGCCTCGACCCGTCCCAGCTCCATGAGAAGCTTATCACAGAGTTTTGTTTAAGGGTTTATGGGTCTAGCTTTCAAGGTTTGGGGTTTAGGGGTTTAGGGTTTGGCTTTAGGGTTTAGGCTTTAGGGATTTTTTCAGGGTTTGGGGTCTAGCTTTCAAGGTTTGGGGTTCAGGGGTTTAGGGTTTGGCTTTAGGGTTTAGGCCCTAAGTTAGGCTTTAGCTTTAGGGTTTAGGGGTTCAGGGGCAGCAGCCCACCCACCCCACAGGCTGTTCGTGACACAATGATAGCAATAAACATATTGTTAATTCTCGTAATACACTTTTCTCAACTAGCAAATAATTTTATTGCTGGACAATAGCAATCATAATAGAAACAATAAGTAAGAATACGGAGAACAAGAAAATCATCAAGACAATATTAAGAATCATCAAGAATACTATCGTTATTACTAGTATTACTATGTTTTATCACCAGCATCATCATAGCAAGCCTAGCCTAGTCCACCGACTCTTCCTGGTTTCGTACGCAAAAGCGCAACATAAGATGGTTTTGGGGCTTAGGGTTCAGGGTTCAGTTCAGGGTTTAGGGTTTAGGGTTTGGGGTGTAGGGTTTAGGGTTTGGGGTTTCGACAGCACAAGTACGGCAGCGAAAATCTCGGAGCGCAGCCGAAAACAGCAGGATGGTTCTTGGACGACATCGTCCATGTCCCCTGGTTTACTTGGAGGATCATGGGACTTAGTAAGGCTTATATGTACCCTAAGTGGGGTTAATTATAAGTATTTATAAGTATAGTTGCCTTAATTATAACCCTAGTTACTAAGTCCCACGATCCTCTAAGTAAGGCTCCTTTAAGGGATCTATGTGGTTCCTTAATGGGATCTTTAGGGTTCCTTAATATGGGAGCTGTAGGGTTCCTTACCACGATCTAGAGGGTTTCGTGTTTAGGGTCTACCCAGAGGATCAGGGATTTTAGTAAGTAGAGCTATAACTACAATAAACCCAATACAGTTGGAAACCGTATTAAGGCCAAATAGTGCTGGGAATCCCTTATATATTACTCTTAAGGATTGAGGCTATGTGGTTTCTAACTTTTGGGCGTCTACTGTAAGGTAACTATACCTATAACTAAGTAGTTATATCTCCACTTAAGGTGCTTGTAACTGTACTTGCCTACCCAAATGCAGGGAAAAGTGACGCTGCAAAGCAGACAACACAAAAGTCCACGGCCTCCAGTTTGCAAACCCTTTTCTGCTAAAGGCGGTATTGCACGGCAGGCAGCGCCCATACGCATGTAAAGCACGTCAAGACTCCGAGAGAGGTAAACGGGTGGTCTTGGGGCGGGAACGTCTGAAGGCGAGGTGCATGCTCACAAAGCACACTTTCGTTTGGCACGCTCTAAACCCTAAGCCCGTAGAATCCTAAACCCCGTACCCTATACCCTAAACCCCACTTTGAGGATGCGGTGCTGCCCTACGCGGTGGACGACGGCAAGATACTTACCACCGGAGTTTTAAAACCTCCAGGAGAGGTTCCAACGGCTAGAGATTCGGGATGTCAGGGTTTTGGGTTTGGGGTTTATACCCTACCTAGAGGCTCGTACCCTACCCCTTTTTTAAGGTACCTAATTTTCTGTATAACAGATCCTAACCATAAAATTAGGTATCCTAAAAAGGGGGTAGGGTATGACCCTCTAGGTAAGGTTCTAAGGACTAATATTTTTAGGGTTTTTTGGGCCTAAAGACCATCTTATTTAAGGCTTTTGGGCCATGTAGAGCCTTAGGGATAGTTTGGAGTTTGCTGTTGAACGCTTACGGGGTTCTTTTTGGTCTTGGAGTCTCGGGGCTTTAGGGGATTAATGTTTTTGGGGTTTACTACTATTTGCTTAAGAAACCCACAAAAAATAAAAATGACAATCCCTATATTACCCCCATAAGGAATTTTTATTTTTTGGGGGTTCTTAAGCAAATAGTAGTTTAGGCATTGGGGATCTAGGGTGCTGAATATGTCATACGGTTGATGATATAAATCTTGCATTACCCTAAAGACCCTAAGCTATGGGAATAATGGTATATTCCTTATTATGGATAATGCAGGATTTATATCATCAACAGTAGAAGCAGGAGTCGTGTAAGGGTTTCTCGAGCGATGTATCGGGATTCTTGGAGTTTTGGGGGGTTTCTGTGATTTACGGCCTGAGGGGTTGAGGCCCTGAAAACCCTAAACCGGTTTACGGGGCTAAGCGCTTTGGAGTTTGAGAGGTGTAAGTTCTCGAGTTATCAGACTCCAGGATAAGGCCTTAAGCTACCAAGCCCTACTTCTCTTGTAGGTTCTTGTTACAAACCCTAGTAATAATCATTCTTTACCCTAAACTACCAAACCCTACTTTTTTGGTAGGGACTTATTACAAACCCTAATATTGAATTTATAGGGACCCTACGAAAAAGTAGGTTTTGGTAGGTTAAGGTAGATAGAAGGAGCCTCGGAGTTGAACAGATTACGTAGGATTCAGTACCGGGCCTTGATCACAAGCTTCGGAGGAAGATTACCGTATGTTTATGGTATATAAGCTTCCCTAAAACCCTAAACCCTAAACCCTAAACCCTAAACCTTCAAGGCTCTGCAGGGGTCAACTTCTACAGATATCGGTTTAGGGCTTTAGGGCATCCCTGGGCCCCCTGGGGGACCTACATTTTTTAGGGTTCCCCAACATGATTTCTTTGTATAAGTCCTAAAAAAGGCACGCTATATGGGCTTAAGGTAGAGCTTTAGGGGTTCACAGTTTCAGGGAGTCTTTGGGGGGCTTTAGGGTGTTCGCTTTTTAGGGCGGGTTTTTCGGGCGCAAGCCTTGGGATTGGGGTGACCCTAACCCTCAACCCTACTATAGGAGCCTTAATAGCTAGAATACGGTTCCCTTGAAAAGGGGTCCTTTAAAGGGCTATATCTAAGGGTACCATAATCTAGGGGCCTTCATAATTAGAATATGGTTTGGGGGCTCATTATACTGTACTGAAAATAAGGACCCAAGGAACCCCCCAAAATAGTCGTATTGGTAATTATCCACGCCCCAAAAAAGTAGGCTGTTGCGGCTGTCTTCGGCACCTTTTCTGTTGAGTGTACGCGGCCTCTGCTTGAACTGGCCTGACTGCAGCAATGCAAAAGGGTCATCGCATCAAAAAAAGGCCCAGCACCATAGAAGCCCCAACCTCTGAACTCTAAACCCTGAGTACCTCCCAGGACCCCCCAAAACCCCTTTAATAGAGTCCTTATGACCCTTAATAGTGGGTATTTGGGATATACTAGAGGGCACTTGGGGGGTCTTGGTCAACCCTGAACTTAGCCAAAAACGTACGAATACCTCAATTCTAAACATCTCTAAACCCTAGAAACGCTTTCAGGATACAGTCTTTCTGGAGCCACAGCTGGCATGGAAGCACGTGGCGCAAGGACAGGAGTCCTTCTTCCCCTAATGGTTGAGGGTTCAGGGTTCAGGGTTTGGGGTTAAGCTAGCCAGGGAAATCGTGCTTGAAGTACTAAGCCCTAAACCCAGGAGACTCATATTACCTTGATGGCATTAATTTTGCAGTCTCTACTTGGAAGTTCATGGGTAGTTGTAAATGGGGTTAGAAGTCCCTAGATGGACGACGGGAACTGTAGCTACCCTTTTTATGAGTCAAGTTGTAACCACTCATTAACCTCCACGCAAGCCCGGTTTCGCAATGAGGCGTTGGGGAGACTCTTGGGTTACATGGGTTTAGGGTTTAGGGTTTAGGGAGAGGTGTTCAGGGCATGGGGGTTGGTAGGGCTTTTGGGTTTATGATGGTTTCGGGCATCGGGTTTTGGCTAGAGGGTTTCGGGTTTAGTATGGGTTTAGGGTACGGGGGCCTGGTCCATAAGGTTTTTTTGGGATTATGGTCGTCGCAGCTTCTAGGTTAATGTTGAAATTATTGTTGCTTAGGTCTCTCACCCCAAGCTGGTCCGAAGTTCTCGCAAGACTCCCCGATCCAACACTAGCGCCGGGTGTGGGTTTACCTCTCGGATCAGGACCTTTCCTTTCTTTGTGCGCCACGGACCCTAAAACCGCAAACCTAGATTGAACAGTTCATAAAGTATCTGTGGAGCCCCCAATCGGCCTGCACAAGATGTGTCTGTGCAGAGATAAAAATGTCTAACAATTCAATACCCGAAACCCTAACCCTGAACCCTCTGAGTTGCAGCGGATGCACTGGGTTGGGTAAGCCTGAAGCCAACGCGCACTCAACAATCGTTTTTTTTGGCATGCTTTTTTCTACTGAATAATCCTAAACCTGAACCCGAAACCCCAAACCAGATCCTACATCCCAAAATCCTGAACCGTAAACCCTAACTGTACCAACTTTAATGCAAGAACCCAGCAGTCCATTTCGGGCAGGTCGTGACGGCCCTTTGGGTGTACAACTCGCTTCCAGCCACCTACGTAGCGACTTTCGGCCGGGGTTTGGTGTGGGGCTTAGGGTTTTAGGCTTTGGGATTCAGAGGTAGGGTTTTGGATATTTACTGGGCTTTAGGAGAAGGGGAAAGGGTCTTGGAGGCTGTTTGTTCTTGAAAAGGAGAAAAGGCTGCTGGACATGAGGTTTAGGTTAGTTTTGTGCTTCAAGGCTTTAGTGCTGCGGGTTGATGTGATTGGGCTTGATGGGGTTCAGTGTTGAAGAGGATGAGAATGTGACGCAGGTCCCGCAGATGCTTGTGATGATTGTGGTTATTGTGCGATGAGTCAGAAAACAAAGGGGACGAGGTTTTTTTGAGCGTGCTGATCTTCATGACCATTGTGATGGTGTCCGCCAAGTTGACGATTATGGCGGTAGACGATGACGGAGATGATGGCGATTGTGATAAGAAGGTGAGGTCCTCACGAAGATGAGGTCGACTGTAGTGCTGACTCTTCCTTGGGCGACGCATCCAGGTCCACAGGCTACAATACTGCCATCGTTTGGACCCTCAAACCCTATCACTCTAAAAGCCTAAACCCTAAACCCCAAACCCTAAGCCTAAGGCCGTGCGTGCGATCCTGCCAAGCCTCCGGGTTGGCGCAAGCTTCAGGGTTTGGGGTGCAGGGTTTAGGGCAGGGTTCCGATTCAGGGATGAGGGTTTGCGGCTGGGTTTAGCGTTGGGGTTTCCGGGACCCTAAGCATTCAACCCGAAACCCTAAACTCCTAAACGCCAAGCCTAAACCCCTAAGCCCTAAACCCTAAGCCCTAAACCCTGAACCCTAAGCCCTACATCCATCCTTGAGCCCTAAGCTCTGAATCCTGAAGCCTCAGGACCACTGGGGCTTTCCTGGTTTCCGTACTCTACGCCGAGAAGGTGCTTCCCGGCATGAGCTACTGGGCTCCTCGTCTGCCAGCTGTGAATTCAATCCTATTTAAAGGCTCATAGGACTTAGTAAGTAAGGTTATAAGTAGGTTATAATTCGGATAACCCCACTTAGGGGACTTATAACCCCAATTATAACCTACTTACTAAGTCCCATGACCCTCTAAGTAGTAGTAGAGTAGGCAACCTTGGACCTTTTTTGGGTAGTATAGTCCCTGTATAACCCCTATATAACCAAAAAGGTTAACCTTTGGTTCCCGTGATACCCGACAAGTAGGATTCAAATTATGTAGGTTATCGGGGTTTAGGGTTTAGAGTGCATTTCGTGAGGCTTGAGAACGGTGTTTTTGACACTCTCGTTGCTTTCATGATGACAGTTGCATCGGGTTTAGACTGGGGTAAACCCCCAACCGCACCAAACCTGAAACCCTAAACCCTAAACCCTAAACCCTAAACCCCTAAGCTCTGGCCTTAAACCTTAAAGCCTGAACCCCCAGGCCCGAAACCCTGCATCCCTGAACCAGGATTTAGGGTTAAGGGGTTTAGAGGCTTAGAGTTCATGGTGTAGGGGTTTAGGAGTTCAGGGGATTTGGGTTTAGGGTGTTTAGGGTTATTGGGTTTAGCGCTTTGGGCGCTTGTTTCGTTTTTAGGGGTGTTGGTGTTAGGGCTTTTCCCAAACTCTCAAGGGTGCAGGGCTTTTCCAAACTCTCAACTAAACCCTAAACCCTAAACCCTAAACACGGTTCAGGACAGCTACGAATACCCTCGAAGCTATTGGGCGTCCTCAGTGGGCTTCGTGCTCTACTGCATCTTGACTGCTGGATCGGTTACCCTAAGCCCTAACCCTAAACCCTAAAAAAACAAAAAAAGGACCTAAACCCTAAGCCCTAACCCTAAACCCTAAACCCTAAATCCCTAAACCCTAAACCCCAAACCCCCAACCCTAAACCCTAAATCCTAAGCGCTAAGCCCTAAGCCCTAAGCCCAAACCCTAAAGGTCTAGGGCCAGGTTCGGGTTGAGGGTTTAGGATTAAAGGGGGCTAGGACCCAGAGTATGCCCTTATTTCCTTTTTTTAGGTTTCAGGTTCCCTTACAGCCCCTTTAAGCCAAAAAGGGCACCCTTTTTATTCCTAGGTTACTCTTGGGTCTAGGCGGGGTGATTGGGACTTGAACATCTACCTATAGTCTCTATTGTAGTTCCTTTTTTTGGTAAGCCAAAATCTCTATTGTAGTTCCTTTTTTTTGGTGAGCCAAAATCTCTATTGTAGGATCCTAACCATAAAACTGGTTAACCAAGAAAAGGAGCTACAATGGAGACTCTAGGTACTAACAGAGTGAACGAACCAGGGCCTAGGTTACGGCCCCAAACCTAACGGGCTTAGGGTTCAGGGTTTTGGGGTTTTGGGGTTTAGGGTTTAGGGGTTAGGGTTTAGGGCTTAGGGTTTAGGGTTTAGGTTTTTGGGGTTGAGGGTGTCGGCTCTGGGGTGTCAGGGTGTAGGGTCATATAGAGCCCACTGCTACCAAGATTGTTTCTGATTTCCGAGGGGAAAGGAGGGACCCTTACTGGGGACCCCTACCCTATAACGGGCTATATAATGTAGGGTATATACCTAGGGGTCCTTATTAAGGGTCCCTCCTTTACCCTTGGATGATTGGGGAAGAGCAGCGGTTTAAACGTCATTGATGGCCTCCCAATGTCATCATTCCCCGCATCCGAGCCTACCCATGGTCTCCCCTCCACAATTTGTTGTTGCTGTTTAGGGTTTAGGGGTTTAGGGTTTAGGGTGAGTTAAGGGGCTTAGGGTTTCTAGGAGGTTCGTTTCCGGGTTCAAGCAAGAGCCACGATGCACAGTACGATCCCTACCAATAAACATCCCTGCAAAGGATCCGTGGTTCAGGAAATCCTTCACTCGTAAAGCCAAACATGGAACTGCCCGCGAGTAAGCCAAAAGTCTTCATTATGCCCTAAGCTGATTCAGGCCTGACGTTTCTCTTTTGGCAGCCTCGTCAGCGCATCTTCTTGGATGTGCTTTGCATCGACCAGATCGATCCACGGCGCAAGGCTTCGGGTCGTTTGAAACGAGCCTGCCACAAAGCCCAAACTGAACTGCAACGGCAATGCCAATCCTAATCCTTGAAGACAAATCCGAAAATGCCACAACCGCTGGAACCTTGATGCCTTAACGGCCATCATAAGCCGTAATAGCATCATAGAGCCCTTCGGAACCCAAGCCCAAAAGTCGAGAACCGCTGTTGAAACCCTCAACACAAAAACCATATGAAGCACCAGACCCCAACATAGATCCCAAACCCCAACGATAGACCGACAGACCAACACACCGGCAGACCGACCGACCGACAGACCGACGGACCGACAGACGGACGGCCAGACGGCCAGACGGACAGACGGACAGACAGACAGGCATATAGGCGATAGACAGGAAGATAGGCCCGATACATAGCTAGGCAGGTAGGTAGGTAGATAGCTGAACAATAAGTAGTTGTCTGACAGACAGACGGACAGACAGATGGATAGGCAGATCGACGTATAGACTGATAGACAAATAGATCGATGGATGGACAGACCGATAGGTGGGTAGATAGGTAGATAGGTAGCAAATTAGATAGGTATGTACGTAGATAGGTAGATAGATAGATAGATAGGCAAACGAGTGATGAAAGATAGACAGGTACACAGCTAGATAGACACAGATAGTTGGATACATGGATAGACAGGTAGATAGCTAAATACATGAGTAGCTTCATCGATGGATCTGTTTTTGCATGGATGCATGTGGATGGATGCATGGATGCATGGATGCATGGATGCATGGATGCATGGATGCATGGATGCATGGATGCATGGATGCATGGATGCATGGATGCATGGATGGATGGATGGATGGATGGATGGATGGATGGATGCATGTGGATGGATGCATGGATGGATGGATGGATGGATGGATGGGTGATGGATGGGTGATGGATGGATGATGGATGGATGATGGATGGATGATGGATGGATGGATGGAGGGAGGGAGGGAGGGAGGAATGGATGGATGGATGGATGGATGGATGGATGCATGGCTGCATGGCTGCATGGCTGCATGGATGCATGGATGCATGGATGGATGGACGGATGGATGCATGCATGCACGGATGCATGGATGCATGGATGCATGGATGCACGGATGCACGGATGCACGCATGCACGGATGCACGCATGCACGGATGCACGGATGCATGGATGCATGGATGCATGGATGGATCTTAAGGATCCCTTGAAGAATCCGTGCCCTGCCCGACAGGCTGCTGGCATTTTCAGCATGGGGGCTTTCCTGAAGTGCTCGGACTCGATGCTGGTTCTTTGGGACCCGACTCTTAGTAGCCGCGTGAGTACACTTTACACTTGTTGGGATAAGGGTTTAGGGTTTAGGGGTTTAGGGTTTAAGGGTTTAGGGTTTGCGGTTTAGGGGTTTAGGGTGTAGGGTCCTTGAAAGAACTGAAAGTGTACATTTTTTTGGGCCCCAAGCCCTAAATCCTAGACCCTCCCTATGAGCTCAGCAACCAAGGACTTACACCCATCGGCTCTGGTGCATCTACGTGCCTGGGTGGTGCGTTGAGTTATATAGGGGCCTTGTTAATACCTTTTTCTAATTTAATTACCAAGGCCCCTTTATTTGGTGGTTACGGGTACACCTTAGTGTCCAAGAAGGGCTGTAAGGGCTCCATAAGGCAGGCTGTTGTCAGTCATGAGCCCATTTTTCGGGGGTTCTGGGGCTTGGGCTGTTTGGGTTTCGGGTTTTAGAAACCCCAAAGCCCTTGCCCCCTAAAGCCAAAAAACACTCGACCCGCAGGCCAAATCATGAGGGGGGCCCCCCAAAAGACAGTCAGACTCCCTTACGAAGGGTTTAGGGTTTAGGGATAGCAAGCTAGGATAGACCTATGTTTCAGAGAATAAGACTCTCGCATAGATCCTAGATAGTTTAGGGGGATCCGTAGTGGAAGCACCCCCCCGTACCGTACAACCCCAAGAAACCTAGCTTTTGAGGGGAAGGAACCCTAAAAGACAGGTCATTTGGCGCTGAGGTAAATCTTCAAATCTGAACCCTAAACCCCCCAAACCCTAAATCCCTAAACTTAGGGGACAAAAAAGCACATAAGCATAAGCATTTTGGAGGGATATCCCTACCATAATGGGCTTCCTTACTTGCTGGGCCATAGACTGGGTCTTTGTGTCTTTTGTTGTTTTTGGTTTGTGTGTCTGGGGGTTGTGGGGGGTGTTTGAAGCATTGAGCTGGTGGCTTGGGTTTGTCGGGTATGGTGGCTGGGGGGTCTTTTGTGGCTCAAGCGACTCGTCCGTGAGCAAAAAAAGCCCCTAAACCCTACACTCTCGAATCCCTAAACCCTAGCTGTGGCTCAAATTAAATACTTCGCCCGTGGGAAGGAGGAGAAAAAACAAAAAGCACCCAACGTTAAGAAGCAAGATTTTCGAGCAACCTTTGCACTGGAGCACATGACTTTCTCTGTAGAAATTATGCAATTATGCACCGCTTTCAGGCTGGAGCAAAGGACTTGTGGTAATTGCTAGTCCCAATTTTCGTTTTGTCTGGCGTTCTTTTCGTTTTTGTGTTGTCTGTTTTTGGCTCCTTTGATGTACTTGGACAATGACAACACTGCCTGCTCTCTCGCTGCGAAAATTTGCAAAAAAAAACAAACTATCGAACAAACGAGATAGCTTAAACATTTTGAGATATCTTATATCGGCATTATAAGTCCTGCATCCACCCTAGCTTTGGCCTTAAGTGACCCTAAAG
Organism: Symbiodinium sp. CCMP2592; assembly: GCA_905221615.1. NCBI lineage: Eukaryota > Dinophyceae > Suessiales > Symbiodiniaceae > Symbiodinium > Symbiodinium sp. CCMP2592. The sequence continues at coordinate 567,047 of CAJNDT010000213.1, read as the reverse complement.
CTTTGGAACCCAGACCCAAAAGGCTTGACTTAGGTATAAGACCTTATGCCCTAGACCTTGAACCTTAAGACCCACCCTAAATCCCTAAGAGGTTTGATTTGGGTATAAGACCTTATGCCCTAGACCCTGAACCTTAAGATCCACCTAAATTCCTAAGAGGTTTGATTTGCACATAAGACCTTATGCCCTAGACCGGGAGGCGGGCACGAGGGGGAGGGAGGGGGGGGAGGGGGGGGAGAGGAGGGGAGGGGGGGGGAGGAAGGCAGGAAAAAGGATGGTGGTCTCCTACAGTGAACTGATTTGAACCAATGGGCTGTGGTGTGATGCTTTTGGGGGCTTGGGTGCTGCTTGCAAACAGCCATGGGGTACCCCCCCCCCCCCCCAGGGTGCGCCCGTTTGCGGTTGAGGGAAAAAAGGGAGGTTAACACCTCCAAACCCATCCAAACCCATCCAACACACCGCCAGGGTCCGCGGATCCCTCAACCCTAAACCTCAAACCCCTAAACCGTGAAACCCTAAGCCATAGATCCTAAACCCTAGCCCCTAAACCCGGAACCCCTAAGAACCTAAACTCTATAGATCCCTTATAGTAACCCTATAAAGCCTATCGATCCCAATAAAGGAACCCTATCAATCCCTAAAAGGACCCCGTTCAAGGAACCCTAAAACCTATAGCCTATAGATCCTTTAAGGAACCCTATAGATCCCTGTACGGATCATTAGGATGCCCAGTAGTACCCTTATTCCTTTTTTGTAGTCCTAGGTTCCTTATAAAGTTACCCAATACCAAAAAGAGAGGCCTTTTTATTCTCAGGTTACTGGGTATCCTAGCCTTTAAAGGAACCCTATGAATCCGAAGACCCAGGAGCTCTCGGCCTATTTGTACAGCCGCCCGGCTGGTGCCAAGACCAAGCTGACAGCCAGACCGGTCCTCCTTGGGCCCTGCTTCTTGCAAGCAGCTACCCAGAGAGCCCAAAACCCCTTAATTAAGGAATTTAGCGTAAATCATAATATGAATCCCCTCATAATTTAAGGTATATTCCTTAATTAAGGGGTATTGGGCTCTCTGGGTAGGGGTTTAGGTGTTTTGGGGTTTAGGGTTCAGGGTTTTAGGGTTTAGGGTTAAGGGTTTGGGCCCTGCTTCTTTGCAAGTTTAGTAGGGGCTTCAGGGGTTTAGGGGTTTAGGGTGAAGGGTTTAGGGTTTAGGGTTTAAGGAGCCCTTTAAGGGTTCCTATAAGGGATCTATAAGGGTACTATAGAGTTTAAGGTTTTCGGGCTCTTCTTGATGGCTTTTAGGGTTTAGGGGTTTCGGTCCCCCTTGGACCCTGCATCTGGCAAGTTTAGTAGGGGTTTTAGGGTTCAGGGTTAGTAGGGTTTGGGGTTTAGGGTTTATGGTTTAGGGCCTACCGATCGTCCAATCAAAAACCATCTTTTAAATGAGCTATATAAGAGCTATGATAAGGAACCCCCAAGAAAACAATGTAGGTTTTTCAGCCACAGGATTTGATTTTAGGGGCGTGTTGAGTATTTTCGAGTTCCCGGCTCCTTTGTGCACGGTTCTTACAAGGCTACTTAATTGATGAGCCCATCGAGGAATCACAAACAGCTTCCACCTTAAACCCTAAACCCCTAAACCCTAAACCCTAAACCCAAAACCCCTCAACCCTCAACCCTAAACTAAACACTAACCCTTCAACGTGAAAGTGTGCCATAAACGGGCTTCTTTCTGGTTTCCGTGTCAGTTCTGGGAGCTGGAGGTGACTGCCCAGACCTTCCAAAATCCCTTAATTAAGGAATATACCTTAAATCATATTAAGGATCCACGCATAATTTACGGGATATTCCTTAATTAAGGGATTTTGGAAGGTCTGGGTGTCTTTCAACAAGGAGTTCAAAAGGGAGATCAGCCGGCCGTTTCAAACCAGGGTTCGTGCGCAGGGGTCGCAGGACCTGTTGAGGGATTCGTAGGGTGGTGAGAACGAGGAGTTGGCGGTGTTCTCAAAGGGAGGCAATGGAGAAATTGTCAGAGTTGTCTCTAACGTTCTAAGTTCGGATCCTTTCTCGAGATGCCCGTCAGCAGCTTAATATAACTATGATATACCCATGAAATAGCCCATTTTAGGGTAGTGGTCCCCATTAAGGGTCCCTCCTCTCCCCTTGGATTAAAAGAGCCCCCACGCCGAGGCTTCTTGCTCCTGACCCTGGCTCTGTGTTGCTTCACGCTCGCTGTGGGGAGCATTCCAGAGCATAACGAAGCTCTGTTGTGGGTCACACAGGCAGTGATTCTCGCCGTGGGGCCTCTAGGTTCCAGTTAAGACAGTGACTAGGACCCAGAGTAGGCCCTTATTCCCTTTTTTGAGGCTTAGGTTCCCTTATAAACCCCTTTAAACCAAAAAGGGCACCCTTTCTATTCCTAGGTTACTCTTAGGCCTAAGTGAAGGGTTTTAGGGTTTAGGGTGTAGAGTTTAGGGTTTTAGGGGCGAGGGTTTGGGGTCGAGGGTTGAGGGTCGAGGTTCCAGTTAAAGCGCATTATCGGGTTTGGTACACTGAGAAGATGGTACCATTTTCGAGAAATCATACGATTACTCCAGATCCGTGAACAATTTCCGATATGTCTGAATATTGTTAATTAACAATAAATTGTAAACTTTCAGAAGATAATTAATGTTGACCCCTGATTAATAACCCCCCCCCCCCGCCCCCCCCCCCTCAAGGTTGTCAAGGTCGCAGGCCCCCCACAGGATCACAGACCCCCAAATAATCCCGTGAAGCCAAATTGCAGTAAACAGTGGTGCTAGTAGTAGTAGTAGTCGTAGTAGCAGCAGTAGTAGCAGTGGCAGTAGCAGTAGCAGTAGCAGTAGCCCTTGAAAGAACCGCTTGAAAGAGGACAAGACGCTCTTTAAATGTAGTCTTGCCCCCTTTAAAAGTAGTCTTCGAAGCACTTTTTGAAATTTTAGATCCCCAGACGGTGTTGCCTTTAATCGTGGGGGGTTTTCTGCAAAAAACGATCCTTATTTGGGTGCTGCCTTTAAAGTAGTACAGATTGGGGCCGGAGCCGCCCTCAGGCCGCCTTTAATCGTAGGGGGATTATTAATCCTAGGTCAACATTAGCTGAAAGGTAGTCCTAGTTATGAGGATCCAGGTATGAAGCCCAGGCATTGTAACCTTGTAAGAACCCGTCAAACAAACTTTTTCCGGAACCATGGTTTTCCAACATGGAGAGCCCTGAGCCGTGATTATAGTATCCTTATGGGAGGGGGCTCCAAGGGGGGTAGGTAACCTACTAATCCCTAGTTCTCTCCAGTGCTCCCTAAGGCTCCCTTCAGGTGCCCTAAGGATCCCTTGTACCCTCCCCCTTGAACCACCCTCCCTTAAGGACCCTATAAAGTGAGGTTTTATCCGAATGTGACTGCCTACCGGCAGTATTTCCGTGCCTTGGGCCACCTCAAGGCAGAGTTGGAAAGCTTTTCGTTGCAGGGCACCCACTGCCTGTGTTGCCAGAGAGGCCGGACTTAGGGCTCGGGGTTCAGGGGGTTCGGGTTTGGGTTTTTGGTTCGGGTTTAGGGTTTCGGGTTTAGGGGTTGGGGTTCAGGGGTTGGGTTTATGTTGCCTGTGTCTCCAGAAAGGCCATGTCACCGCGAACGGAGAGCCCATGTCTTGTGACCGGAAAGTGGTCCTCCATTGCCTGAAGTTGTGGTTCGGCAGCGCCGAAAGCTTGGAGCATCGCGTGCGTTCAGAGGTTTCCGAAATCCTCATGCACGAGCTCTGCGCCGAGTTCTTCAACTATAGGCATTGCCTGGCAGCTCTCATCCCAGTCGCCTGGTCTTACATGGACACAGCATCTGCGGAGTGGCGGAAGTATGACGAAGACATGTGGAGCCGTGGGACGGAGGTCATCAAGGAGCTTGCCAGGTGCTTTGCATGGTGGCTTTGTGTGGCACCGTCCATCCTGCTCATGACTTTCAGACTTGCATACTGCTTTCGGGCCAAGCGTTCCAGCCGGTGTTGTGAGCAGGCAGTCAACTGCCTCATCCTGCTGTGCATAGTTGCCTTCTTCGTGGCTGCGGTGCAGTTGGAGTTCGCGTGCATGCTCTTCCACCAACGCTTCGTCCCCCGTGTTAAATGGTGGAGAGGCTTGCACACCGCCATGCTGTTCTTTGCCGCCCTTTGCCTTCCCATGGCCATCCTCCTCTTCAATTGTGTGGGGCTTCAACCTCCGATAAGCACACATAAAACGACGGTATCCGGGAGCACCAAGGACGCAGCAATCACGGCTGCTGGGCTCTATAGCATGCATGTCACCAAAGGGAAAATCCTCAAACCCCTAAACCCGCAAACCCTGCGCACTAACTCCTCGAAAAGCCTTCAAGCCACTCCCTAAACCCCCTAAAGCTTGAACTTCATACCCTTCAGGCATTCAGGGTGTGGGGTTTTGGGATTCGGGGATTTGCGACTTCGGGATACAGGCTATGAAGTTCCTTCTTTTGTTGAGGGTTCAAAAAACAAGAACTTCATGCCCTATATCCCTAAGCCGTAACTCCCTGAATCCCTAAACCTCCCTAAACCCTCAACCCTAAACCCTCCTAAACCCTCAACCCTAAACCCTAAACCCTTTAAACCTTAAAGACTCCTTTAAAGGAGCCCCAAACCTTAAATCCCCCAGGTCTCCCTGGAGTAGTGCAAAGCTCGTGACGGCCATGTCCGAGAGCTCTAACGCTGCTCAGAAAGTTTAGTGTCCCCTTTACCCAGACCCTAGGGTTTAGGGTTGAGGGTTTAGGGTGGATCCAGAAAGTAGATCCCCCAATTTGGGGCCCTATACTGCTCAGGGTACTTTATAGGAACCCCCATTAAGGGATCTACTTTGTGGATCCTCCCGGGGGTCTGGGTAAGGGCTTCTTTAAAGAGATCCCTCCAAGGGTTCCTTGAAAGAGCTAACCCGCGGGAGGATTCAAAAAGTGGATCCCTTAATGGGGGGTTCCTAAAAAGTATACCCTTTAGTAGTATAGTGCCCCAAATTAGGGGATCTACTTTGTGGATCCTCCCGGGGGTCTGAGTCTGGGTATGGGCTTCTTTAAAGAGCTCCCTTTAAGGGTTCCTTAAAAGGGTTCGGGTTTAGGGCTTAGGGGGCTTCGGGTTTATTTACACAGCCCTTAAAAGGGTTAGGGTTTAGGGCTTAGGGGGTTTAGGGTTTAGGGTGCTGTAAAAGGCTCAGCAGCTCCGGATCGAGCAGCCTCTTCGATAAGAGAAAAGATGCCCACCTTCCCAGGAGCCCACCACATGATCGGTTGTCCAAATTATGGTTCCTTTTTGGGTACCCTAAATAATAGGTGCCGGGACTCAAAAAGGGACCATAATTTTGACAACCACCCACATGGAATCAACAACATATTTGTTCTATGAATCCCAACGCTCAGATCTTAAACCCTAAAGCCTACATCCTGAACCTTAAAGCTTGAATTTTACACCCAGCCCTATGGCCGAAAAGCATCAAGGCCAAATACTTAACCCTAAAGCCCAAAACCCTAGTCCCTAAACCCTAAGCCCTAGGCCCTACCGAAGAACCACATTTTCAGGACTTATAGAAAGAAATCATAATAAGGAACCCCCCAAAAAGTAGGTTATCCAGGGTTAAGGTAAACCCTAAAGTTCAAACCTTAGGCCCGAAACGCTACAAATCGTCATTGCCCGCGATGAATACCGGAAAACCAGTAACCCTTCCCGGGCAATGACGACGTTACTTGAAGTCGTCGTTGCCCGCGAATAAATACAGTTTTCTGTGGCAAACCAGCAACCCTACGCGGGCAATGACGATTTGCGGCTGGAAAATCAATAACCATTCGGGGGCAATGACGATTCTACCTGAAATCGTCATTGCCCGCGAAGAAATGCCGGTTTTCTGCCGGAAGGCCAGAAACCATTCGCGGGGAATGACGATTTTACCTGAAATCATCGTTGCCCGCGAGTAAATACCGGTGTTCTGCCGGAAAGCCAGAAACCATTCGCGGGCAATGACGATTTTACCTGAAATCGTCGTTGCCCGCGACGGAATACCGTTCTTTTGGCAGAAGACCTGTATTTCTTCGTGGGCAATGACGAAAACCGACTGGAAATCGTCATTGCCCACGAATATGAGAATAGCACTAAGGTTTAAGTACATAAGACAGAGGTTAAGGGTTTAGGGTAAAAGGTTAAAGGTTAAGGGTTTAGGGTTTATAAGGTTCAGGGTGTAAGGCAGAAAGTTTAGGGGTTTAGGGTTTAGGGCAGGCAGGATCAGGAGGAATTCGGTAGTTGGCTTCCGGATGAGTTTAGGGTTTGGACCTTATGGTTCTGAGTTATGAGAGTGTTTATAGCTAGTACAAATGTTCACAGTTGACAATTATTCTTATTGTTGTTGTTATTGTCATTTTGCACGCTGTTCCCAGACCCTGGCCATTTTTTTGGTTCCCATGGTGCGGAGCCTCTCCTCCCTGTTCTTCCCCGGTTTTGGCTATTGTATTCCTGCAGTTGATGTTTCTGAGGGGCAGGGTGGGCACTGGGAACATGAGCATCTGGTGCCATATGGGTAGTTGTCAAAATAGGGTACCCTAGATAATAGATGCCGTACTCTAATAGGGACCCAAAAAGGAACCATGATTTTGACAACCACCCATATATAGTTCAGCACCCGAGGTCAGACGACTTGGAATTATGGACGGAGATCCATGCGCAAATGTATACTGGTTGATGGAGTGAACTTGGCTACCCATCACGAAGTTTGGCCCCAAGCCCTAAACCCTAAACCCTGCCTAAACTGAAAGGGGAAAAGCAGGGACTCTTAATGGGGACCCCTGCCCTATAATGGGCTATTTAATGGGTATATAATGACTATATTATGGGTATATACCTAGGGGTCCTTATTAAGGGTCCCTCCTTTTACCCTTTGATAAACCCTAGCCGGCAGCAGTGAAGCTTCCTGGCCACTTTACGGTTTGTACCCCCGGACACGATGCTATTCTCTGTTGTAGTTGTACTACTGTTGATCTATAAGGGTACCTGTAAGGGGCTCCTTTAAGGGATCTCCAGGGTTTTAGGGTTTAGGGTTTAGGGTGATGATGGAGACCCTGCATTACTTTAAAGACCCTAAGCTATGGAAATCATGGTATTTTCCTTATTATGGGGCATGCAGGAATTATATCATCAACCCTATATCATCCCCCACCCCCCCGGAGCCTTTGGGTTTAGGGCTTAGGGTCTACTACTCCGCTGTATTACGGAATGTTGATGTGGCCTTGGGCCCGGATGTTTTTCCTCCCCGACGAATAAGCCGCGGGAGATGCTCAGTGCGAGTTGAACTGCCGCTTGGGCAGAGCTCAGGGCCCTAACCTCCCCAAGCATATTTTTTGTGAGTTGCTATGAATTACATATGAATATACGGTTTAGAATAAGAGCCTGTAACAAAGTAGGCTATGGTAGTTTGAGTCAGGTGTTTTATTTAAGTCCGACATGCGCCGCCCACGCTTCTTCTCAGCAGTTTAAACGATTCAGCATTGCGCGTCGGCGCAGCCAGCACATGAGAGCGAAAGCTTTCTCCTATCCCTCCAAGGACCTCATAGTTAGGGCCCTAGACCCCTTAAGGACCCCATAACTAGGATGCCCAGTAGTACCCTTATTCCCTTTTTGTAGTCCTAGGTTCCTTATAAAGTTACCCAGTACCAACAAGAGAGGCCTTTTTATTCTTAGGTTACTGGGTATCCTAGATTAGTAAACATCCCTTAAAGACTCCGTTTAGGGATCCCTTTAAAGGAACCCTACTCTGATTATTAAGGCCCCTACATCCCTTATAGACTCCGTCCCTGGAGGCATAGGGTTCGTGTTTACGTATGAGGTGTTATACACCTCGAAACCCTGAGTCCGAGCGGAGTGATCAAAACGTTCAGCTGCATGCCAGGAGAGCAGCATCGTTTAGGGTTTAGGGTTTAGGGCCAGGGTTTAGGGTTCATCAGTCTGTTTGGTTACCCCAAAGGGTCCTATGTACTGTTATGGGGCATACTTCCCTAAGTCATAATAGTAATTCCTCATATGGAAACCCTACATTCTACGATATCGGTACATTGGACCCTTTGGGTACCAGGTCTTCTCTATGTCCGGCTCAGTAATTGGGGCATCTGCGTGTGCATGCATGCAGAAACCTTATGAACCTTGCCTAACTTAGAAGTGCGCAGACACACAGACACACGCACACACACACACAAACACATTAATTTCGTGTAGGTACATTTTCTATACACATATACACACAGCATGCATATACATTAGTACATACGTATAAAATATACTTTACAGGTCGTTTCCGTAGATATACGAATTTTGTATGCAAGTCCGTATGTATCCATGCATGCATGTTTGTATGCATGTACGCCCTTAAACCCGGGCAAATTACAGCGAGCGCCGCGAGCCCTGCGAGGTAAGTATCCCCCACTCTTAAACAGGGGTATCCGGGGGTGGCAGCTCGTAGGGTCTGGGGGGTAAGGGCAAGAAGTCTGCAACCAGGGACGTTGAACGCATAAAGATTGCAGGTCTGTGTTCATTTTGACGTTGGAATCAACCCCCCCCCCACCCCTCACATACAATATCGCACATGCCCCACCCCGCCCCGCTTACCCCTGTCCTTCTGGCATCCCAAAACCACAGAAAAAAAGATGCAGGCTGTCCACATGTGTCAACTTTGCTGTTTGCGCACGATATCGCGTCCCAGAACCGTGTTTGCTAGTCAGTAAGGCTGCTAGCTATCCGAACAGACTCGCAGCACTGATGGCTCAGTGCTCAGGGCTCGTTTCTTTAGGGATGGAGATTTACTTCGACGTCGTGGCTGAGGATTAGGAAACTTAGTGTTTTGGGTTGCTCGGCCGTCAGGTTTTTAGCGGGATTTCGGTGTTCTATAGGGGCCTAATTATTACCTGTACTATTTTGGGGGTTCCTTTATTAGAATTACAGTATAATGGGCCCCAAAACACCATTCTAATCATTAAGCCCCCTACAACTACCCTTATAGATCCCATATAGTAGCCCTTTTCTCGACCCCTTCACAAAGGGAGCCCTATTCCAATTATTAAGGCCCCTACATTAAGCCATAAACCCCGAAATCCCCTATAGATCCCTTATAGAACCCTTTTAAAGGAACCCTATTCTGATTATGAAGGCCCCTATCTTACTTCTTGAAGTCTGCCTCAAACCCTAAACCCTATACCCTAAACCTTAAACCCTGAACCCTAAACCCTAGCCTCAATGGACCTGGAGTCTGTCGAGCAGAGTGTGCCTGACGAGCACTCGGAGGAGGAGGAGGAGGAGGACACGGAGAGTGACGAGCCGCTGCAGCTTGAGGCGCACATCCGCAAGTCCCTAAACTTTAGGGAGCTTTAGGTTTTAGGGTTTCGGGGTTAGGGTTTAGTTTAGGGGTTTAGGCTTTAGAGTTTTGGGTTTTAAGTTTGGAACCTTTGTCTACATCAAACACTAAATCCCAAAGCCCGCACATCCCTCAACCCTGAATGCCTCAAGCCTAACCCCATGCAAGAATCTCACCCCAATCCCTTAACCCGTCAACCCCAAACCCTTACCCCTGGACCCTAGATCATGAAGGGTTTTCAGTGGCCGCAATGATTTGGGATGTTCAGGGGTTCTGTTCGGCTGGCGGGTTCCTTGGCAACGATCCCTCATCGAAGGATCAGCGGACATAGAAAGCGGGTTTAAGGATTACGGTTATCAGTTCAAGGCTCCGGGCACTAGGGCCTTTAGGGTTTAGGGTTTAGGATCTAGGGTTTAGGGTTTAGGGTTTAGGGTTCACTAGGGATTGTAGGTAGTACGGCTTCAATTGACAACCCCAAACCCTAAGCGAGGTAACTGTACGTACCCATATGGGTGGTTGTCAAAATTACGGTCCCTTTTTTGGGCACCCGAAATATTAGGTGCCGTACTATATTAGGGACCGACCCAAAAAAGGGGAAAATAATTTTGACAATCACCGATATCTAACTGAATGTATGCCCCGCTCGTATACTGAGACCATGGCATAGCTTTCACGGAGACCTCCGGCCCTGCCCTAGGAATTTAGGGTTTAGGGGTTTAGGGTTTAGGGTCTAGGGTTTAGGGGTTTAGGGGTTTAGGGTTTAGGGTTTAGGGTCTAGGGTTTAGGGGTTTAGGGGTTTAGGGTTTAGGGGTTTAGGGTTTAGAGGTTTAGGGTGTAGGGTTTAGGGTTTGCAACCATCTCTGCATTACTAGCGGCCCGGTAGCGAGTGCTTAATCTAGACAGCTTGCTCGCCGGTGCCTTAGCCAGCAAACCACGTCTCCACCATGCCCTCTTGGCGCTGTTGCCACTCTCACCACTACGGCAACTTACCACAGCTACCTCGCCTCCTACTACTCCTGCCCCTCCTCCTCCTCCTCCTCCTCCTCGTACAAGTTCCTAGTACAAGTACCGTTTGCCGCAGGGGGGGTGGGGGTTTGGAGGGATGATGCCGAAGGACACCGCATCATGGCCAAAAAGCCAATGCTGTGGCCAAAGTGCATTGCCCGAAGTCTCTAAACGAGTGGAAATGCTAGGAGCACTGTCAATATTTATTATTCACAGTAGCAGGAAGAATGACAGTAAGGTTGCTGGGTGTGCTCGAGCATGCTTCATGAAGGCTTCTGGTCTTTTCAACCTTACAGGACTACTTAGGGCTCAAAACCTATTAAGGGTTTAATACGGGTTTTTCACGGTCTGGGGTCGAACCATATATGGGGGTTTCCGAATATTTGGGGTACCTTCTTTTGGGGTCCTTATAATCAGGATCCTACTATTTCGGGTACTCATTTAGAGTCCCCCATTTTCGGAAACTCCCATATTAGTAGGCCGGCAAGCCGCGGTTTTCAACCCAGTTGCTTACAACCAACCCACCCCTCTGAAACTCTGCACCCTAAACCCTAAACCCTATATATGAGGGGACCCTAATATAGTACCCCAAATAGTAGGATCCTTATTATAAGGACCCCAAAATAAGGTACCCCTATTTGCGGAAACTCCCACTATAAGCCATAAACCCTAGACCGTCAGTGCACAGGAATTTCTGGCCGAGCGGGTCAGTGAACTGCAGCCCACATCGCCAGACTCTCAGTGCCTTTTTGGGGGCTCCACAAGGTGTTTTAGGCTTTAGGGTTTAGGGTTTATGGGTCAGGGTTTAGGGGTTAGGGGTTAGGGTTTAGGGTTTAGGGTTTTGGGGCTCCACAAGGGAAATCAAGGTTTAAGAAACATACAAGTTTGTGGTGAAGTCAGGCTTCATAGGTTCTAGGAGTAACCCTAAACCCTAAACCCTGAGTACCTTGTGAGGCAGGGTATCCCGAAAAGAGCACTCAGGCCTGACATCGTCCGGGCCACACCGGCCTATCAGGCCCTACGCCGCCACCTGGCAGCTGAAATCTTAAACCCTAAACCCTTAACCCTATACCTGAACCCTAAATCTTGGCTCTAGTTGGGGCTTTGGGTTGAGATCCCCTCCCAAGTCCGGAAACTCCGCAATCTAAAGCTCAAGCGCAAGACTGCGTACAAACCCTCAAATCCCCAAGCCGTCCATTCTAAGCTCAAAGGACTTGGGCTCGTTTGTTCGTTTGGTGGTGACCAAAGCGAGACATCTCCAGGCTCGAATTTCCCCCAAGATTTGTGAAGCTGGAAGTGCTAAAACATCGCCAGGCTCGAATTTCCCCCAAAAAATTCCAAACTCTCAGCAACTATGACCCCGCACTCCCCATAAATCTCAGGATTTTAGGATTCTTTTGCGAAATTCGATCCCTGCCCAGTGTTTTCGCGGTTCCGGGCTTCAGGAATTTCTGGGAAAAAAACTCGAGCCGTGCAGCGAGCCGGCAACCCGGACCTTCCAAAATCCCCTTAATCCTAGGGTTCCTTTAAGGGTTCCTTTAAACGTTCCTTTAAGGGTTCCTGTAAGGATCTATAGGGTTTAGGGTTTAGGGACCTTCCAAAATCCCCTTAATTAAGGAATATCGCTTAAATCATATTAAGGATCCTACTATAAGTTAAGGGCTATTCCTTTTCAGCTTCTTTAGTTTTTGACCATGACATACAAGAAATGTTGTTTCTCTGCAACGGGCAAGGATCTAAACTGTGAGACCTCTATGAAAAACAGAATTCGACAAAATCTAGACATGATGTGAGGTTCAGCATTCTAAAGCATCCACAAACACAAAGAGGTTTACATGGTGCATCATCCTGTGTTCCTCGGTTACTTTTTTGCATTTCAGGCTTCAGAAACCTTGAGAAAAGTCGATCCCTGTCGATGTTTGCGCATCCTGTTTCATATTACAACTTATATGACCTGTCCTATTGTATTGCATGAAGTGAGTGCCCTTATAATCGTAATACGTTTCAAAGCATATCAAACACAGTCATCATAATCAAGATACTGACTATCTCAATGATAACACCAAGTAAGAACAGTCATAATAACAGCAACCAGTAAGAATAATAAGAACAAGAATAGTAGTCATAACAATACTAAAAATGCTCAACAGTACCATAACAAATGTGTATTGCTATTATCACCAGCATCATCATGGCAAGCCCAGTCCACCGACGCTTTCTGGTTTCGTACGCAGAAGCATTCACTTGCCCAACATAAGATGTTTAGCGTTTAGGGTTGGGGTTTACGGTTTAGGGTTCAGAATTTAGGGTTTGGGATTTCGAGAGCAGAAGACCTCGGAGCGTAGCCAACTGCAACAGGATGGTCCTTGGACGATGTCGTCCATGTCCCCATGTACCTTTAAGGGATCTATAAGGGTTCCTTTCAAGGATCTATAGGGTTCCTTAATGGGATCTTAACGGTTCCTTAATGGGATCTATAGTGTTTAGGGTTTTCGGTCTACTTAGAGGATCATGGGACGTAGTAACTAGGGTTATAACTGAGGTATACAACTATACTTATAAGTACTTATATCCCCCTCTAATTAGGGTACTTCTGATTAATACTTACCAACCCAAACGCAGGGAAAAAGTGACGCTGCAATTCATGCAACACAAAAGTCCAGTGCGTCGAATGCGACACCTTTTCTGCTAAAGACGGTAATGTAAGGAACCTGATTAAGAAACCCTGGGCCTATAACACCAAAATATCAGGGTTCATATAAGGAACCCTAATAAAGGCACAAGGTTTCTTAATCAGGTCCCTACAGTATTGCACGGCGGGCAGCAACCCGACACAGAGTCTTAGGGGTTTAGGGTTTAGGGGTTTAGAGTTTAGGGGTTTGGGGTTTAGGGTTTAGGGGTTTAGAGTTTAGGGGTTTAATTAGGGGTTTAGGGGTTGAGGGGTTCAGGGGTTTAGGGGTTAGGGTTTAGGGCTCCGAGAAAGGCGAGGTGCGTGCTCACAAAGCGCACTTTCGTTTGGCACGCGCTAAACCCCATTCCTGGGCCACAGAACCCCAGCCCGCAAACCCTAAGCCCGTAGAATCCTAAACCCTAAGCCCCTAAACCCCTAAACCCTAAACCCCACTTTGAGGATGCGGCGCTGCCCTCCGCGGTCGACGGCAAGATGCCTTCCACCGGAATTTCCAAACCTCCAGGAGGGGTTCCAACGACTAGAGAATCAGGGTGTCAGGGTTAAGGCTTTAGGGTTTATAGTTTATAGTCTGTTAAGGCTTAGGGGCTCTTTTAGTAAATTAGGTCTTTGGGATTTTAGGGGTTACGGGTTTGAGGGGTTTGGGCTTTGGGGTTGTCGGGTGCTGAATAGGTCTTCGAAGCGGGAGTTGTGTAAGGGCTCCTCGAACGATTTATCGGGATTCTTAGAGTGTAGGGTTTTTGTTCCAGAGGTTTACGGCCTGAGGGTTTAGGCCCGTAGGGATTTACGGACCTGAGCGCTTTGGAGTTTCACAGTAAAAAAAGTTGCCGAGTTTTACAGACCTCCAGGAAAATAGATATAGGGGCCTTCAGAAAATAATATCGGGCCTTGATCACAAGGCCTGGAGGGATGTTACAGCATATTTAAAGTTTAGGGCTTTAGGATTTAGGGCGCTAGGGGTTCACTGTTTCAGAGGTTTGGGGCTTTAAGTTTTTCGCTTGGAGGGGATTCGGATTTGGCGGGCTTAAGCCTTGGGATAACCCTGACCCCCAACCCTGCTATCGGGGCCTTAATAATTAAAATAGGGTTTGGGGGCCCATTATTCTACTCTGAACATAAGGAACCACCGAATTCAAAATAGTTGTATTGATAATTGCTCACGCTCCTTGAGGCTGTCTCCAGCTCCTTTTCTGCTAAGTGTACGCACTGCTTGGCCTCATCAAAAAAGCCCGAATCCATAGAAGCCCTAAGCACTACACTCTGAACGCTAAGTCCACAACCCTATAGTATGGTCTCTGTGCCCAAAAGCCTTAATATATTAGTCCTTAGACCGGGCCACACACCCTAAACTTACTAAGCCTTACTTAGAGGATCACGGGACTTAGTAAGTGATTATAATTGGGGTTAAGTCCCCTAAGTGGGGTTATCCTAATTATAACCTACTTATAACCTTACTTACTAAGTCCCATGAGCCTTTAAGTAAACTCTAAACATCGCCAAACCCTAGAAACTCTTCCAGGATAGATTCGTTCTGGAGCCACAGCTGGCATGGAAGCACGTGGCGCAAGGACGGAAGTCCTTCTTCCCCTCGTCTAATATAATATAGGGTCCTCAGTAATTACCTGTAGTATTTTCGGGGGTTCCTTATTATAGTTTTAGTATAATGGGCCCCAAAATGGGCCCCAAAACCCTATTCTAGTGATTAAGGCCTCTAGATTGGGGTTTTGGGTGTGGGAGCCCCCCGGCCCTAAGCCCGGGAGCCTCACATCATGTTGAAGGCATAGGTCTTGCAGTCTCTACGTGGAGGTTCTTGGGTGGTTATAAGTGGTTTAGGGTTTAGGGTTTAGGGTTTAGGGTTACAAGTCCCTGAAAGGGGATAGAAGCTATAGTTATCCCTCTTATAAACCAACTTAGAACCCCTCATGAACCTCCAGGTAAGCCCGGTTTCGCAGTGAGGCCGTCGGAGACTCTTGGGTTTACACAGGTGTTGAGAAGGGTCAGGGTACGGGGGTTGGCTTCAGGATTTATAGGGGTTTCGGGTATCGTTTTTTTTGTTTCGGGTTGAGTAAGGGTTTAGGGTACGAAGGCCTCGTTCATACTGCTCTGTGGGATTATGCTGTTCGAAGCCTGTGGGTTAATATTTGGGTAGTTATGGCTTCTTAGGCCTCCCACCCAAAGCTACTCCGAAATTCTCCCAAGACTCCCCGGTCCAAGGATCAGGACCTTTCCTTTCTTTGTTCACCACGGACCCTAAGCCCTGAAACCTAGATTGAAAAACAAGCTTCAGGGTTTAGGGCTTCGAATGTAAAGTATCTGGAGCCCCCAATCAGCCTGCAGAGATAAAAATGTCAAATGGGTGGTTGTCAAAATTATGGTCCCTTTTTGGGTCCCTATAATACGGCACCTATTATTTAGGGTACCCCAAAAAGGGACCCTAATTTTGACAACCACCCAAATAATTCAAAACCCAAAACGCCCACCCTATACCCCCCAAGTTGTGGTGGATTCTCCGGAGTTGGGTAAGCCTGAAGCCAACGCGCACTCAACAGTCGCCTCCTCGGGCATGCCTTTCTACCCTTATAATCCTAAACCTGAACCCTAAACCCAAACCCAGATCGTGCATCCCAAAATCCTGAACCGTAATCCCTAAGTGTGGGAACTTTAATACAAGAACCCAGCAGTCCAGCCCGAGCAGGTCGTGACGGCTCTCTGGGTGTACAACTCGGTTCCAGCCACTTACGTAGCGACTTTCGGCCGGGGTTTGGTGTGGGGTTTAGGGATTTAGGCTTTGGGATTCAGAGGCGTTGTTTGGGATATTTAGGCTTTAGGAGAAGGGGAAAGGGTTTTGGAGGCTGTTTGTTCTTGGAAAGGGGAAAGGCTGTAGGATATGAGGTTCAGGTTTGTTCTTTACTGCTTCGGGTTGATGGGCTTGGGTTTGATGGGGTTCAGGTTTGAAGAGGATGAGAATGTGACGCAGCTCCCGCAGATGCTTGTGATGATTGTGGTTATTGTGTGATGACCCAGAAAACGAACCCTAGGGAACTAAGGACTGATATATTGAGGCTTTTGGGCCAAAAGACCATACTTTACGTACGGCCCCCTTACAGTAAGAGTCTATATTAGGGCTACTATTAAGGTCCTAATATCTCTATATTATGAATATTATTCAACTATTACTGAGTGGGGGCCGTACCTAAACCATACTATATAAGGCTTTTGGGCTGTATTGATCCTTCGGAAAAGAGGACGAGGTTTTTTGAGCATGCTGTGTATTGATGACCATGGGGAGGGTGTTCGCCAAGTTGACGATGATGGCGGGAGTATAGGGGCCTTAATAATTACCTATACTATTTTGGGAAAATTTTGGGGGCTCCTTATTATTATAATAATAGTATAATGGACCCCAACACCCCACTCTAATTATTGAGGCCCCTATATTAGACGATGACGGAGATGATGGCGATTATGATAATAAGGTGAGTCCTCACGAAGATGAGGCCGACAGTGCTGACTCTTCTTTGGGTGACACATCCAGGTCCGAAGGCTTCAATACTGCCACCGTCTAGACCATCAAACCCTAGCACTCTAAAGGCCTAAACCCTAAACATACGAAGTTTTTGAGGCATATACAGCCTAAGGTCCTGGGTGCGACCCTGCAAAGGTGCCTCCGGGTTATGGCAAGCTTCACGGTGTGGGTAGCAGGGTTCAGGGCGGGGTTCCGACTCTGGATGTAGGGGTTGGGGCTGGGTTAAGAGTTTGGCGTCCCTCAACCCTGAACCCGAAATGCTCTGAACCGCTATCCCTAAGCCTTAAATGCGAAACCCTAAACCCCAAACCCTAAACCCTAACCCACCCCTACGCCCTAAACAGTGCGTCTTGAAGCCTCAGGACCATTGGGGCTTTCCTCGTTTCCATACTCTACGGCTTGAAGGTGCTTCCCGGCATGAGCTACTGGGTTCCGCGTCTGCAAGCTGTGAATTCAAACGTAGGTATTGGGGTTTAGGGCGAGGGTGAGGGGTTCAGGGTTTAGAGTGTGTTTCATGAGGCTTGAGTTTTTTGACACTCTCGTTGCTTTCATGATGAGAGTTGCATTGGGTGTAGACTCGCGTAAATCCCTAAAAGCTGAAACCTGAAACCCTCAACCGTAATGCCCTGGCCTTAAACTTTCAACCCTAACATACCCTAACGCCTCTGAAAGCCTATACCCCTAAACCCTAAACCCTAAACCCTAAATCCCTAAATCAGGATTTAGGGTTAAGGGGTTTAGAGGCTTGGAGTTCAGGGTTTAGGGGTTTAGGAGTTTAGGGGCTTAGCGCTTAGGGTATTCAGAGTTTAGGGTTTAGGGCTGGGGCATTTATTTAGTCTTCAGGGGTTTAGGGTTTAGGGCTTTTCCCAACCTCTCAAGGGTGTAGGGTTGTTCCAAACTCTCAACTGCAAGTCCTGATATGAAACGGCTCAGGACAGCTACGAATACCCTCGAAGCTATTGGGCGTCCTCAGTTGGCCTCGTGCTCTACTGCATCTTGACTGCTGGATCGGTTTCAGGTGTAGGGTTCAGGGTTTGGGGTGTGGGATTTAGAGATCAGGGTTTAGGGATTAGAAGGGGTTGAGGGTTCATTTATTCTAGGAGGCTCGTTTCCGGGTTCAAGCAAGAGTCGCGATCCGCAGTAAGGTCCCTGGACCCTGAACCCTAAACCCTAAACTGTGGAGTCGCTGCTGTGGAATTTAGGAAAGAAGGAGCTCGAAAACACAACAAAAAACTAAACCGCCCTACCAAGAACATTCCTGCAAAGGACCCGTAATTCAGGAAATACTTCGCTCGGATAGCCAAGCCTTGGAACTGCCCGCGGGTAAGCCAAAAGTCCATCATTATGCCCCAACATAGGGACCTTAATGATTAGAATAGGGTTTTGGAGCCCATTATACTAAAACTGAAATAAGGAACCTCAACATAGTATAGGTAATTATTACGGCCCCTATCATAAACTGATTCAGGCCTGACGTTTCTCTTTTGGCAGCCTCGCCAGCGCATCTTCTTGGATGTGCTTTGCATCGACCAGATTGATCCAGTCCGCAAGGCTTCGGGTCGTTTGAAACGAGCCTCCCGCAAAGCCCAAACTGAACTGCAAGGGCAACGCCAATCCTAAACCCTGAAGGCAAAATCTACGATACCACGACCGGGGCAACACCAATCCTGAACCCTGAAGAAGAATTCTACAATGCAACAAACGCTGGAAGCTTGATGCCTTGACCATCATAAAACCCTCATAAAATCATAGAGCCCTTCGGAACCCGAGCCCAAAGATCGAGAACCTTCAAAACCAACAGCCCTCACGCCGAAAACCATATGTAGCACCCTGAACCCTAAACCAAACCCCAGCATAAATCCCAAACCCCAACGACCGACAGACCGACGGACGGACAGACAGACGGACAGGCATATGAATGATAGATAGAAAGATAGGCAATTAGGTAGGTAGATAGCTGATAAGTAAGTGGTTGACAGACAGACAGACAGACAGACAGATAGATAGATAGATAGATCGACAGATAGACAGATACACCGACAGATCGATAGATGGATATATCGTTAGATAGATAGATAGATAGGTAGCAAAGTAGATAGCTATGTACGTAGATAGGTAGGTAGATAGATAGACAGATCGGCGAATAAATGGGTAGATAGACGCGCAAAGAAAGATAGACAGGTGCGCAGTTAGATAGATAGTCAGCTTGATAGATGGTTAGATAGGTAGATAGCTACATAAATGAGTAGATCCATCGTTGGATGGATTGATGCATGGCTGCAGGGATGCGATGCATGGAGGCATGGAGGCATCGATGCATGGAGTCATGGATGCATGGATGGATGGAGGGCTGGCCGGCTGCTTGGCTGGCTGGCTGCCTGGCTGGCTGGCTAGATGGATGGATGGATGGATTTATGGATATATGGATTTATGGATTTATGGATTTATGGATGGCTGGTTGGAGACATAGATACAGATAGTTAGATAAACAGCTCGTTGCACAGTTAGCATGTACATCGATACAGATAGTTTGAGAAACAGCTCGTTACACACCTAGCTGAATATGTACATCAATAGGTCGGTAGATAGACGGAGCGGCAGATCGGTAGACAGATGGATAGTTATATGGATGCACAGTTTAGTTAGAGATGTGTGGAAACCTTTGTGGGTGGTTGTCAGAATTATGGTCCTTGTTTGGGTCCCTATTATAATACGGCACCTAATACTTAAGCTACCCAAAAAGGGACCCCAATCTGACAACTACCCAGAAAGAAAGAAAGATCGATACACAGACTCAGGTAGATAGACAGGGAGATTGATAGATAGCTGGGTAGATAGTAGGACAATACCACAGTTATGAGTAATGAGCAATGAAGCTCAAAGCCCCCATAAGAAGCCTTCCACGACACCCTGATATTACCAATATAGGGACTTAAATAATTACCGATACGATTTTGTGGGTTTCTTATTATAGTTAAGGTAAAGAGGGCACCAACTTCTAATTCTTAAGGGCCTATCTATATATATATATATATATTGTGTATGAGTACTCGAGAGAGCACAGAGCTCTTAAAGATCCCTTGAAGAACCCGTGCCCTGTTCCCAAAAGGCTGCCGGGATTCTCAGCATGGGGGCCTTCCTGAAGTGCTCGGACTCAATGCTGGTTCTTTGGGACCCGACTCTTAGTAACTGAGTGAGTACACTTTACACTTGTTGGGATAAGGGTTTAGGGTTTAGGGGTTTAGGGTTTAAGGGTTTAGGGTTTGCGGTTCAGGGGTTTAGGGTGTAGGGTCCTTGAAAGAACTGAAAGTGTACACTTGTTTGGGCCCCAAACCCCAAACCCTAGACCCTAAACCCCTATAAACTCAGCAACCGAGGACTTACACCCATCGGCTCTGGTGCATCTACGTGCCTGGGTGGTGCGTTGAGTACTATAGAGGCCTTAAAACTTACTAATACTTTTGGGGGGTTCCTTATGGCTTTTTTCGTGTAAATTGCACCAAAACCCTTGTCTTTCTAATTGCTGGCCCCTGAATTAGGTGGTTACAGGTACACCTTAGTGTCCAAGAAGGGCTGTAAGTGCTCTATACGGCAGGGTGTTGTCATGAGACCAGATTTCGGGTAGCGGCAGGTTTAGGGCTTGGGCTGTTTGGGTTTAGGGGTTAGGGGTTTAGAGTTTGCGGGTTTAGGGTTTAGGACTTTATTAACCCTAAACCCCTGAACCCTAAGGCCAAATCATGAGGAGGGCATAGCAGACCCTTCAAGCCCCAAAACAGAGTCAGACTCCCTTACGAAAGGTTTACAATTTTGGGATAGCAAGCCTTGTCCGGGATAAACCTGTGTTTCAGAGAATCAGACTCTCGCATAGATCCTAGATAGTTGAGGGGGATCCGTAGTGGAAGCACCTTCCGGTACCGTAAGACCCCCAACAAAACTGCCTTATGAAGGACTTGTAAGGAAATCATAAGAAGGAGCCCTAAAAAGATAGGTCTTTTTTTGCGCCAAGGTCCATCCTCAAGTCTGAACCCTACAGTCCCTCAACCCCCTAGAGTTCCTAAGCCCCCTACACCCTAAACCCGATAGATCCCTAAACCCGATAGATCCCTTATAGTGCGTTACCCTGCAAAAGCCTATAGATCCTTTTAAAGGAACCCTATAAATCCCGTTTAGAGTCCCTAAACCCTCTGAACTCTATAGATCCCGTGTAGTGCGTAACCCTGCAAAAGCCTATAGATCCCTTTAAAGGAACCCTATATATCCCTTTAAAGGAACCCTCCCTTTAAAGGGACCCTATAAATCCCTTTAAAGGAACCCGTAAATCCGTTTAAAGGAACCCTGTAAATCCCTTTAAAGGAACCCTATATATCCCTTTAAAGGAACCCTATAAATCCCTTTAAAGGAACCCTGTAAATCCCTTTAAAGGAACCCTGTAAATCCCTTTAAAGGAACCCTATAAATCCCTTTAAAGGAACCCTATAAATCCCTTTAAAGGGAAATCCCTTTAAAGGAACCCTATATATCCCTTTAAAGGAACCCTGTAAATCCCTTTAAAGGAACCCTATAAATCCCTTTAAAGGAAAATCCCTTTAAAGTAAATCCCTTTAAAGGAACCCTATATATCCCTTTAAAGGAACCCTGTAAATCCCTTTAAAGGAACCGTGTAAATCCCTTTAAAGGAACCCTATATATCCCTTTAAAGGAACCCTGTAAATCCCTTTAAAGGAACCGTGTAAATCCCTTTAAAGGAACCCTATATATCCCTTTAAAGGAACCCTGTAAATCCCTTTAAAGGAACCCTATAAATCCCTTTAAAGGGACCCTGTAAATCTTTTTAAAGGAACCTTATAAATCCCTTTAAAGGGACCCTGTAAATCCCTTTAAAGGAACCCTGTAAATCCCTTTAAAGGAACCCTGTAAATCCCTTTAAAGGAACCCTATAAATCCCTGTAAAGGAACCCTGTAAATCCCTTTAAAGGAACCCTATATATCCCTTTAAAGGAACCCTGTAAATCCCTTCAAAGGAACCCTATAAATCCCTTTAAAGGAACCCTGTAAATCCCTTTAAAGGAACCCTGTAAATCCCTTTAAAGGAACCCTATAAATCCCTTTAAAGGAACCCTATATATCCCTTTAAAGGAACCCTATATATCCCTTTAAAGGAACCTTGTAAATCCCTTTAAAGGAACCCTACAAATCCCTTTAAAGGAACCCTGTAAATCCCTTTAAAAGGAACCCTGTAAATCCCTTTAAAGGAACCCTATAAATCCCTTTAAAGGAACCCTATAAATCCCTTTAAAGGAACCATGTAAATCCCTTTAAAGGAACCCTGTAAATCCCTTTAAAGGAACCCTATAAATCCCTTTAAAGGAACCCTATAAATCCCTTTAAAGGAACCCTGTAAATCCCTTTAAAGGAACCCTATATATCCCTTTAAAGGAACCCTATAAATCCCTTTAAAGGAACCCTATAAATCCCTTTAAAAGGACCCTGTAAATCCTTTTAAAGGAACCCTATAAATCCCTTTAAAGGAACCCGGTAAATCCCTTTAAAGGAACCCTATATATCCCTTTAAAGGAACCAGGTAAATCCCTTTAAAGGAACCCTATAAATCCCTTTAAAAGAACCCTGTAAATCCCTTTAAAGGAACCCTATATATCCCTTTAAAGGAACCCTGTAAATCCCTTTAAAGGAACCCTGTAAATCCCTTTAAAAGAACCCTATATATCCCTTTAAAGGAACCCTGTAAATCCCTTTAAAGGAACCCTATAAATCCCTTTAAAGGGACCCTGTAAATCCCTTTAAAGGAACCCTGTAAATCCCTTTAAAGGAACCCTGTAAATCCCTTTAAAGGAACCCTATAAATCCCTTTAAAGGAACCCTATAAATCCCTTTAAAGGAACCCTGTAAATCCCTTTAAAAGAACCCTATATATCCCTTTAAAGGAACCCTGTAAATCCCTTTAAAGGAACCCTACAAATCCCTTTAAAGGAACCCTGTAAATCCCTTTAAAGGAACCCTATAAATCCCTTTAAAGGAACCCTGTAAATCCCTTTAAAGGAACCCTATAAATCCCGACCCTGTAAATCCCTTTAAAGGAACCCTATAAATCCCTTTAAAGGAACCCTATAAATCCCTGTAAAGGAACCCTACAAATCCCTTTAAAGGAACCCTACAAATCCCTTTAAAGGGACCCTGTAAATCCCTTTAAAGGAACCCTATAAATCCCTTTAAAGGAACCCTGTAAATCCCTTTAAAGGAACCCTATAAATCCCTTTAAAGGAACCCTACAAATCCCTTTAAAGGAACCCTATATATCCCTTTAAAGGAACCCTGTAAATCCCTTTAAAGGAGCCCTGTAAATCCCTTTAAAGGAACCCTATAAATCCGAAGACCGAGACCCAGGAGCTCTCGGCCTATTTGTACAGCCGCCCGGAGGGTGCCAAGACCAACCTGACAGCCAGACCGGTCCTTCTTGGACCCTGCTTCTTGCCAGGAGCCCTTTAAGGGTTCCTATAAGGGATCTATGCAAGTTTAGTAGGGGCTTTAGGGGTTTAGGGTTAAGGGTTTGGACCATGCTTCCTGCCAGTTTAGTACGGGTTTAGGGGTTTAGGTCCTTCTTGGACCATGCTTCCTGCAAGCTTACTTGGGGTTTAGGGGTTGAGGGGTTTAGGTCCTTCTGGGACCCGGCTTCTTGCAAGTTTAGTGGGGTTGTAGGGTTTAAAGGTCTAGGGCCTACCTGTGGCCAAAAAAAAATTATATATATATATATATATATATATATCAGACCCTGCTTCGTGCAATTTTAGTAGGGCTTTTCGGGTTTAGGGTTAGGGGTGTTGCGGTTTGGGGTTTACGGGTTTAGGGTTTAGGGTTTATGGCGCAGTTTAGGGCCTACTTATGGCCCAAAACACCTACCATTCAAAGAAACTCTGTCCGAAAAATGTAGGTTTTTTTCGGCCACAGGGTTTTGATTTGAGGGGCGGGTTGAGTTTTTGAGTTCGCGGTTGTTGGGTGTGCAGAAAGGCTTGCTTTGTACATGTATGGCCATTGGCAGCCTTTGCGCCGGGCTCTTACAAGCCCAGACCTTCCAAAATCCCTTATTTAAGGAATAGCCCTTAACTTATAATATAGTAGGATCCTTAATATGATGTAAGGTATATTCCTTAATTAAGGGATTTTGGAAGGTCTGGGAGGCTACTTCATGGGCCTTTCGGGGAGCCACAAACAGCTTCCACTTTAAATCCTAAACACTACCTTAACCTACCAAAACCTACATTTTTGTAGGGTCCCTATAAATTCCATATTAGGGTTCAACAATGAAAACCCACAAAAAAGTAGGGTTTGGTAGCTTAAGGTAAGATTTGAACGCGAAAGTTTGCCACGAAACGAACACCCGTTTCCGTCTCAGTTCTGGGAGCTTGAGGCGACAATCTTTCACACAGCCCTAAAGCCTAAACCGGATACCCTACCTGGAGGACCATGGGACTTAGTAAGTATGGTTATAAGTACTCAAGTGGGGTTATAAGCAATTATAAGTATAGTTACCCGAATTATAACCCTAGTTACTAAGTCTCATGATCCTCTAAGTAGACCCTCAACTTTTAAACCCTTCAAAAGGGAGGTCAGCCGGCTGTTTCAAACGAGGGTTCGTGTACAGGGGTCACAGGACCTGTTGAGGGATTCGTAGGGTGGTTAATGAGGAGTCGGCGGTGTTCTCAAAGGGCTGTTCTGGGTTTGGATTCTTTCTCGAGATGCCCATGCGAACGGCAGCGTACCCTTATACGAACTTTTTTGGATCAAAGCTCCTAGCCCTAAACCTTAAACTCACAATCCTCTCCCGTGAACCCTGCGTTCTGGAGCCACTCTAAATCCCTCATACAACCCAACAAGAACCCCTCTAGATCCCTAAACCCTAGACCCTAAACCCTTAAAGGAGCCCCTAAGCCGAGGCTACACGCTCCTGACCCTGGCTCTCTGTTGCTTCACGCTCGCTGTGGGAAGCATTCCAGAGCGTAATGAAGCTTTGTTGCTGGGCTTTGGAGTACCATACTTTGATGCTTTTTCGGGGACCTGCTACTTAAACTAAAGGGAAGCATTATGAAATGACTTGTAGCCCCAAACCCTACAAAATAGTAGGTTATGACCCCTTAATTAGAGGGTCTGACTCTTAAAACGGTAGGTTTTGGGATCCACAGGTTATTGGAACCCCTAAATTATGACATGACAGTCTATACTTCCTAATATAGTACCCTAAATAGTAGGATCCTTATTCTAAGGACCCCAAAATATGGTACCCCCCCTAAACCCTAAACCCTAAACCCCTAAACCCTAAACCCTAAACCCCTAAACCCCTAAACCCCTAAACCCTAAACCCTAAACCCATAAACCCTAAATCCTTTTTCCCTGGTTACTTCAAAGCCCCAGGTTGTGGGTCACGCAGGCCGTGATTCTCGCCGTTGGGCATCTGGGTTCCAGTTTAAGGTTCAGGGTTGTAGGGCTTCAGGGTTTTAGGGTTTAGGGTTTTAGGG
This sequence comes from Symbiodinium sp. CCMP2592, assembly GCA_905221615.1. NCBI lineage: Eukaryota > Dinophyceae > Suessiales > Symbiodiniaceae > Symbiodinium > Symbiodinium sp. CCMP2592. The sequence goes on along the minus strand of CAJNDT010000213.1, from coordinate 541,917 downwards.
TTTTAGGATTTAGGGTTTAAGGGTCTAGGGTTAAGGGTTTAGGGGTTTGGGGTTAAGGGTTAAGGGGTTTCGGGGCTAGGTTCCAGTTAGGGCACACTATCGGGTTTGATACGAAGATGGTGTCATCATCGAGAAAGCATACGATTACCCCAGCTCCGTGAACAGTTACCGTTGAGTCTTCATATCGCTAATTAATTAACTATCAACTTTAGAATTATTAGTTATTAGCCCCAAAAAACTGTCCTAGTTATGAAGGCCCAGGTACCAAGCCCTTATGGTAACCAGGTATGGTAACCCTTGTAAGGGCCCGTTAAAGAAACTACTAAGGAACCCTGTTTTTAATGGAGGCCCCTGAGCATTGAGGTTTTATCCGAATGTGGCTGCCTACCGGCAGTATTTCCGCGCCCTGGGCGACCTAAAGTCAGAATTGGAAAGCTTCTCTTTGCAGGGCACCCAGTGCCTGTGTTGCCAGAGAGGCCGGACTATTCGGGTTTGGTTTCGGGGTTCGGGTTTAGGGTTTCGGGTTTGGGGGTTCAGGTTTGGTTTTAGGGTTTCGGGTGGAGAGGCTCGGCCCTACGACACCCCTTGTAGTAATTCTTATAGATCCCTCATGGACCCCTTTAAAAGGAGTTTGGGGGTTCGAGGTTAGGTTGCCTGTTGTCCCGAGAGGCCATGTCTCCGAGGACGGGGAGCCGATGGCTTGTGACCGGAAAGTGGTCCTCCATTGCCTGAAGTTGTGGTTCGGTACCTCAGAGACGAAATGAACCCTAAAAGGGTTTAAGGTTCATATACCATATACATAGGGATTCATAGTATAGGGGTATCAGGCCCCTATTTAGAAGGGTCATCTGGTACCCAAGGTAGCGCCGAAAGCTTCGAGCATCGCGTACGTTCAGAGGTTTCCGAAACCCTCATGCACGAGCTGTCCGCCGAGTTCTTCAACTACAGGCATTGCCTGGCACTTCTCATCCCAGTTGCCTGGTCTTACATGGACACAGCATCTGCGGAGTGGCGGAAGTATGACGAATGGCGACATCGTGGGACGGAGATCACCAAGGAGCTTGCCAGAGGCTTTGCATGGTGGCTTTGTGTGGCACCGTCCATCCTGCTCATGACTTTCAGACTTGCATACTGCTTTCGGGCAAAACGTTCCAGGCGGTGTTGTGATTGGGCAGTCAACAGCCTCATCCTGCTGTGCGTAGTTGCCTTCTTCGTGGCTGCGGTGCAGTTGGAGTTCGCGTGCATGATCTTCCACAACCGCTTCGTCCCCCGTGACTCAGCGTGGAGAGGTTTGCACACTGCCATGCTGCTCTTTGTCGCCCTTTGCCTTCCCATGTCCATCCTCCTCTTCAATTGCGTGGGGCTTCAACCTCCGATAACCACCCTAAAAGCAGCTGTATCCGGGAGCGCCGAGGACGCAGCAATCACGGCTGCTGGGCTTGTATAGCATACATGTCGGGGAAGAGACAACCGCCAAACCCCTCAAACTACAAGCCCTGCGCGCTAAATCCTCGAAAAGCCTGAAACCTCTCCCTAATCTCCTAGATCATCAACTTCATACCCTATATCCCGAAGCCTTAAATCCCTAAACCCTAACCCGCAAGCCTTATGCCGTAAATCCCACACCATAAAACCGACGCCCTCAACCTTATAATTAGTAACCTTATATAGATCCCTTATAGTAACCTTGAAGTTCCTTTAAAGGAACCCTAAACCTTAAGGCCTAAGCCCTAAATCCTAAACCCTATACCCTAAACCCTAAACCCTGTACCTAAACCCTATCCTATACCTAAACCTTAAACCCTAAACCCTAAACCCCAAACCCCCAAACCCCTAAACCCCAAACCTTGAATCCTCACCTCTCCCAGGAGGCGCCCAAAGCTCGCGAGGGCCATGTCCGAGAGCTCTGAAGCTGCTCGGAAGGCTTACCTGTGGATCCCAAAACCTACCGTTTTAGGGGTTAGACCCTATAAATCAAGGGTAATAACCTACTATTTTATAGGGTTTGGGGTCACAGGTACGTACCCAGAGAGCCCAAGGGGCCCCTTATTTAAGGAATATACCTACCTTTGGGATCTATAAGGGATCTATAGGGTTTAGGGTTTCTGATACCCCTTAATTAAGGAATATGGCTTAAAATTAAAATGTATAGGGCTTCATATTCTGATTTAAGCTATATTCCTTAATTAAGGGGTATTGGGCTGTCTACGTAAAGGCTCATGGGACCTAGTAAGTAAGGTTCCTTTAAGGGGTCCTTATAGGGATTTATATATAGGGTTCTTTAAAGGGATCTATAGGGTTTAGGGTAGCTTAGGGCTCTGGGCTCCTTTTAGGGGATCTATAGGCCTTGTTAGTCGGGTTTAGGGGTTTAGGGTTTAGGCGTATAGGGGTTTAGGGTTGTAAGGATTTTAGAGTTTAGGGCTTTGGGCTCCTGTGTAGGGATCTAATAGGTTTCCCTGTAAGAGTTCCTGAAAGGGTTTAGGGGTTTAGGGTTTATGGGTTTATATAAGGTATATGTATATAGGGATTTTAGGGTTTAGGGCTTTGGGCTTTCTTTTAAAGGGATCTGATCGGCGTTTAATGGGGTTTCTAAGGGATCTATAGGGTTCCCTTTAAGGGTTGCTTAAGCGGGTTTGGTTTTAGGGTTTAGGGGGTTTGCAGTGTTCAGGGTATCAAGTTCCGGGCTTTAGGGCTTTAGGGCTTAGGGTTTAGGGTTTAGGGTTTAGGGTTTAGGTATTAAGGGTTAGAGTGTAAGGCATACGGTTTACCTTAACCCTGAATAACTTTTTTAGGGATCCTTACTATGGTGTCTTTATATAAGTCCTTAAAAATGTAGGTTCTTCGGGGTTAAGGTACGGTTTAGGGTATAAGGCACTAGGTTTAGGGCTTATAGGGTTTAGGGTCTAAGGCGTAAGGTTTAGGGGTATTAGGCTTATAGTACGTATTTAGGGTACTTAGAGGATCGTGGGACTTAGTAAGTAGGTTATAATTGGAGTTATAAGTCCCCTACATGGGGTTATCCTAATTATAGCCTACTTATAACCTTACTTACTAAGTCCCATGAGCCTTTAAGTATAGGGTTTAGGGTGAAGGCGAGGAGTTCGGTGGTGAGCTTCCGGGTGAGTTTAGGGTCTGGACCCTGTGGTTTTCCTTGTCTAGAGTTGACAGCTACTTGTTGTTGCTGTTGTTGTTGTCGGAATGGGGACCCAGTGTACGGTTGCACCGGGGGGGGCAACAGCCACAACCAAAAAGGCAATGGGGCCCCAGTGTACGGTTGCACCTTGTTGTTGTTGTTGTTGTTGGTGGTGGTGGTGGTGGTGGTGGTGTTGTTGGTGTTGTTGGCGGTGTTGTTGTTGTTGTCACGCTGTTCCCAGACCCTGACCATTTTGTTTTCGGGGTCTCCATGGTGCGAAGCCTCTCCCTCCCTGTTCTTCCCACTTTTGGATGTTGTACTCCTGCAGTTGATCTTGCTGAGGGTCAGGGTGGACAGCGGGTGTTTTAACAGTAAATATCGTACATGGGAACATGAGCATCTGGTGCCTCACAGCTGAGGTTAGAGGACTTGGAGTTATGGACGGAGATCCGTCCGCAAATACGTTATAGTGATTGGGTGAGGAACCGAGCGTCTTGTCCGTGGCTACTCATCACGAATTTTAACCCTAAGCCTTAAGTTTAAATCCTAAACCCTAAATCCCAAAACCTAAACCCTAGACCTAAATCCTAAACCCTAAATCCTAAACCCTAAATCCTAAACCCTAAACCCTAAATCCTAAACCCTAAACCCTAGCCGGCAGCGGCGAAGCTTCCTGCCTCAGGGGGTTGGGAGTCCCATGGGAGCCGTCAACTACTGCGTTCTTGCTATTACGGAGTTTAATTTAAGTTACATTTACGGTTTAGGGTTTAGAGTTTAGGGTTTAGGGTTTAGGGTTTAGGGTCGGTTAAATCCCTTAACAGGAGCCCAGCCTATGCATGCAAAACCGACCCCCCTGCCATCAGCAGGCGGATCGGAGGAGCGGCTAATGCCGCTACCAGTAGGGCTTGCTGGAACTCATCGGACAACGGTCAGGGCAGGACATCAACGTGAGGACCGTGCCACCGACTACTCAGACGTACCATACGTGACGCTACGCACAACTTGCTACTACGTACTGCCACTCACGGCCACGGCCATTGCCATTGCGACTACGATGGCTTTTGCTACTGCTATTGTTACTGCTACTCCTGCTGCTACTGCTAGTGCCATCCCTGCTGCTGCTCTTACTCCAACTCAACTCCTGAACCTACTTCTACTCCTACTCCTATATCCTCCTACTCCGACTCCCACTCCTACTCCTACTTCTACTCTTACTCCTACATCTACTCTTACTCTTACTCCTACAACAACTACTACTACTACTACTACTACTACTACTGCTGCTGCTACTACTACTACTACTACTACTGCTACTGCTACTGCTACTGCTACTGCTACTGCTACTGCTACTGCTACTGCTACTGCTACTACTACTACTACTACTACTACTACTACTACTACTACTACTACTACTACTAGATGGTGGCAGAAACCGTAAGTGGTTTGTAACCTAAACCCTGAACCTTCAAGCTGAAACCCTTCCAGGTATATATGCTGTACAACCCTACATGCATGAACCCGAAACCCTAACCCTGAAACCCCAAGCCTAAGACCCAAAAGCACCAATCTGAAATCATCCCTGAACCTTAAACCCTAAAATCTTTCCGAAACCCGAAACTGTAGACCTAGAGACGATACTATTCCTTAGGGCTCTCCGTTGTAGTCGTACTATGTGATCCCCCCCGAAACCTTATTCGCCGTACTACTCCCCTCAACACTAATATCCTAAACCCTGTATTACAACCCCACTATTCGAAGTACTACTCCCCTAATCCGTAAATCCTAAACCCTGTATTCCAAAATGTTCCTGAGGGTTCTCTGTTGTTTAGGATTGAGGTTTTAGAACTACTACTCCCCTATATTATATTGCACCATGTCGATGTGGCCTTGGGCCCTGACATTTTTCTTCCCCGACGGCTAAGCCGCGGGAGATGCTCTGCACGAGTTGAACTTCCCAGACCTTCCAAAATCCCCTAATTAAGGAATATCCCTTAAGTTATAGTAGGATCCTTAATTTGATTTAAGGTAGATTCCATAATTAAGAGACTGTGGAAGGTCTGGGTTCCCCTTTGGCAGAGCTTGGGGTTACCCGGTTTCAGGTTTACCTTAACAACCCGAAACCATTGTTTTGTAGGTAGGTTTCCTATAAATTCGGTTTAGGGTTTAGGGTTTGCATAGTAACTTGGGTTTAAAATAAGAGCCTGCAGAAAAGTAGGTTGTGCTATCTAGGTTGGTTGGTTGGCTTAGGGTACGCATAGGGGTCGGTTTGTCGTTCTTTTAAGGGATCCACATGCTTGGGATGTTTAAAGGTCGTATACTTTGGGGTTTAATGTAGGGTCTCGAGGGTGTAGGGTGTCTGGATCTTTAGGTTTCCGGGTTCAGAGCTTGGGTTTCAGGATTTAGAGTTTCCATGTTCAGGTTTAGGGTTTTACAGTTCCAGCTTTCAGGAGTCAGAGTTCAGGGTCTTTGGGGTGAACCCCAAACGCTAGACACGCATCGAGTCCCTGTCGTCGAAGCTGGCAAGGGTCACGTAGCAGCAGCTGCGTGCCACGAGAGCACCCCCCCCAGTCTGGCTAGTTACGTACTAGTTAGTTCAGTTCTTATCTATGTCCGGCTCTGTAATTGGCGCCTCTGCGTGTGCCATGCAGAAACCCTATAAATATGAACCTTGCCTAACGTAGAAGCACGCAGACACAGACACACATAGACACGCGCACACACACAGAGAGAGACACACACACACACACAAACACAAAGACAAAAACCAACACAAATGCGAACACAAGCGCACACGCAACCGCAAACGCAAACACCACACCCACACCCACACACCCACACACCCACGCACCCACACACCCACACACCCACACACCCACACACCCACACACCCACACACCCACACACCCACACACCCACACACCCACACACCCACACACCCACACACCTACACACGCGCACACCCACACACCCACACACCCACACACCCACACACTCACACACCCACACACCCACACACCCACACACCCACGCACCCACACACCCATACACCCACACACCCACACACCCAGACACCCACACATCCACACACATGCACACGCACAGGCACATGCACGCATACACAAACACACAATAATTTCGTTTATGTATGTGTATAAGTCAACCTTTATATATGCATGGGTCTACGTACATGCGTACAACATGTACTTTTACAGGTCCTTTCCCGAGATATACGGATTGTGCTTGCATGCATGCATACATGCATGCTTGTATGCATGGAACCCCTAAACCCCCAAACCTAAACCCCTAAACCTGAAATGCATGTACTCCTTCGGGTCTCCGGCTCTGCATCTGCACTTCGAGGCTCTTGCGACCGTGGGTCTCTCATGAGCAAAAAAGGCTAGGGTTCAGGGATTTAGGTTCAGGGGTTTAAGATACCGTTTCGACTTGTACGTCCGTTCGATCGTTTCGCTGCCTTTTAAGGGTTGTCTCAGGGCTCGGAGAGTCTCAGGATTTACAGTGCAGCATGTAGTGTGCGGGGAACGATAAACCTGGTAAGATACGAATCTACAGGTCTGAAGAAACAGCAGCTACTGGCAAGACTGCCCTTTTATAGTCCCTGTAATTATGAAAGCCTCATACAAACTGTTAAGGCTGTGAAAGTGCTGGGTCACCCATAGCAGCCAAAGACCCGGACAGCCCCGGCTTAGCCTGGAGATAGAGCTGAGGGGTGTGGGTTATGATGATGGTTCATTTTTAAGAGGTTTAATCTTAGGAGCTTAAGTGTGTAGTGTTCCCTTGAAGGAGCGTGCCAGTGTTTGCGGTTTACGGGTTGTAGGTTTGGGCTGAAGTGTAAGGGTTCTACTTTGAGGGCTCTAGAAGATTTGTAGGCGTTCTGTCACGGTTTTGAAAGGGTTCGGTCAGGCTTGCATCGAGTAATCCGGAGCCAGAGCCTGGTTCCTTGTTAAGGAACTTATCTTAGGTTGCCCAGTAGTACCCTTATTCCCTTTTTGTAGTCCTGGGTTCCTTATAAAGTTACCCAATACCAAAAAGAGAGGCCTTTTATTCTTAGGTTACTGGGTATCCTAGTTTAGGTTGCCATAATAGGGATCCACAGTAGATAACATGGGATTCTTTATTATTTAACTTGAACTAAAATCCTTAACAAGATCCCCAGAAGCCTTGCATGCAGTGCTAGAATTTTCGTGGATCGGACCCTAAACCTTAAACCCAATAGTTTGCAAGCCCAAAACCTCATGCCTGCCAACCCTTTTCTCTGCCTAAGGGTTCCATAGGATGTCGTTTTGAAGGTTCCTTCAAGGGTTCCTCGAAGAGTTGTTTTGCTTTTTGTAAGCTGGCCTTGGAAATCTTCTATTCGGTGATTTGGATCATATGTTCCTTGGACCCCAAGGTTTATGTCTTTAGCATGTTTTGCGGAACTCACATGTCACGGGTAGGTCGCCAAATTATGGTCTTTGTGTAGGTCCCCATCAAATAAATAGGACGGCACCCTTTAAAAACAAAAACCCAAACATTGGCCCTTTTTACAGGAACGACCCATATTCTAGAGTAGGTATAGGGTTTAGGGGCTTAGGCTTACAGAATCTTAGCCTCGACGCCGCTGAAATCCTCAGTCTTCAACCAGATTTCTATTGCAAACCCTAAACCCTAAACCCTAAACCCTAGCCCTGAATCCGACAACCTAAGCTTAGGGACCCAAAAAGCACATAAGTATAAGCATTTCATGGGGATATCTTTGAAGGGGCCCCCACGCTGTAATAGTGGTATAGTAGGAATATAATAGGGCCCTAATATAATATTCATATGATCCTTATAGTCACTATTACAGGGTGGGGGCAGCTTCTTATTGCGAACGGACTGCGATGCCTTGTCAAGTTCTAAGGTGTCACTATAAGAGCTGTGAGCAAGACCATGTAAAGTGCAAGGGAAGGGGGCACGCTACGCGTCCCTCGACTCTAAGGGGGCACGCTACGCGTCCCTCGACTCTAGGAGTAAGCTTTTGGACGTGCTGCGCACACCGCATCGCTTCTCCTTACCTTTCTATGTGACCGCCCACGCAACGTTTGGCTCAAGTCAATGCCCATAGCTAAGTGCTATATGTGTCTT